>JARHVA010001034.1:422500-635000 GCA_037957365.1 Torreya grandis | reverse complement strand
ACGCTACTGGATCAGGGTATGAAGCAGGGGGAAGATCTTTCACAGATGTGGCTGCATTTGAAGTGAATCTACATGATGCTGTGCCTCATGCATTATCTGGGCTGTCCCCTACATTTCCAGAAAGTGCTCTAAAACCCATTAGGGTAAATCTAGATCTGGAAATAGTTGATGGAATCCTTGAAAGGGTAGAAGTTTTTTCCTCTCAAGCTGCTATTTTTCATTTTCGAGGTTTTTGGCCCTCGCTGGTTGATCTACATAGATGGATATCCAAGAATTGGTTGCCACTTATTGAAGACAGTGTTGAAATATTCCCCTGCGCAAAAGGATTCTTTATTGCTATCTTCCAAAGCCCTGAGGACAGGAGGATAATCTTGAGTAACAGTGATTTTTTATGGCAAGGCAAATATCCTCTTATGGCCAAATGGTGGCATAAGGATTTTAATCCACTTACAAAAACCTTTAATAAGATTCTAATATGGGTTCGGTTACCAAATCTACCAATACATCTTTGGCATGAACCGGTCTTTGAAACTATCGGGAATGCAATAGGAGATTTTTTGTTCGTGGATAAAAACACTTCGTGTGGTTACCATTTGACCTGTGCTCACTTTATGGTTGAAATGGATGTTTCAAAAGGCCTACCAGAGGTGATTTTCCTGGACTCCACAAGGGGAACTTGGACACAAATGTTGGATTACGAGGGTGTACCTTTTCGGTGCAGAAGATGTCACCAGACGGGTCATCTGGCCACTCATTGTATGGCAGGGATTTCAAAGTCCGGAAGACCACATTCTTGGTGGGCCAATGCTTCCTCAGAACACTGTATAGCTAATCAACCTATGGAAGAATTGGCTGATTCTAAGAATGAAGATAGCCTTCACTCCGAGTCGATGATTGAGGAGGAGCCGCCGGTGAATGATTCCATTGATGGTACAGTGGTGACTGAGATTAAAGATCATTCAAAGCCAGTGGTCATGGAGGCTTTGGTTTCTCCCCCTGTTTTGGAGGATCCACCTAGGAACTAGATTTTGGTTGGTGTTCATAAGGATATTGCTGAGTCATCAGTATCCCTTGGGCTTAATGGACCACCGATTCCTAAGGTATGGATGATAGAGGCAGCTAAGGTAGAGGATGGATGGACCGCTGTGAAAAGGAAGAAGTCTAAGCCTTTGGTCCCCCCTCTAGATATGAACCTTCAGTCGCGTAAAAGGTAATTAATTATTTTTTGAAGGTTGAAGGATGTTGTTCCTGTTTAGCGATGGTGCGTTCTATGTAGTGTCAGCAGAAACATCTGGTCTTTTCTGTTGTTTTCAGGTTCCTATTTTACCTGGTTTGGCTTGTACCTGTTTTGGTGTTTTGATCTTCTTTGGGCTTTATGGTTTATCTTTTTTTATGTATAGGGTTTTGGGGTCCCTTCAAAACCTGCTTTTACCATAATCTAAAACTATGAAGCTCAAATGGAAGAGAAGATTACCAGAACCAAAGGCTTCCTTCATGTGGTAATAATTATCATTAAGTGAAGTAGAACCTATTACTCTCATTCCCAACTACCATGGGAGATAGTCATAGTTATTTATATAATGATATGGGGTAATACAAATGGTGTTTCAATTCAACCTTTTATAGTTGAAAAAATAATATAAACTCACTCCTCATTTCATTCTAGGTGAGGAGATCTTATGAAGTAGGATATTAATTTAACCTATCGTCAACGTAATCAATCATATTGGGATGGTATTAATAGTGGATTAGGCCAATACAACTTGAATTTTTCCATTACACATAGGTCAATGAGTTCCATATAGAATATATCTCAAGGTAAATAAGCCATATGTATCTATAGGCCATTGTTTAGGTTTGGCCCTATCCCTATATATGTAGTTCCATTATTTTAGTTCCGATCATGGTCCTTATTCTATACACCCCATTCTTTGAATGGGTAAATATCATATGGGTATAATGCATATGAATAGATGCATGTAAAATCTATTGGTATATATATGGTAGGATGATGGGATGCATGCATAATATTATTTCATTCAATCTATAGTGAATTGATGACTATCTATATCCCTACTATATAGATATACAACCTTTGATATTTCACCCAATTAAAAAAATATAATAATGACTATATAATATATAGGTAAATAGTTAATCAACCTATTATTTTGAGTTCCATAGATATGTAATCACCCACCCCATATAAACTATATATATCATAGAAAATAAGAGTTTATATATAGATGGGGGGCCTCTATCTATATATTATATAGGGGTGATTTGATCTATTTAGGGAGGGAAGGGGGGATGGATTGTCTCAAGTAACAATATTATCACTCAGGTGTCATTTTTAGATGATTACACAATACATATTCCATAAATTTTAATTTCATATTGAAAATATAATTATATATGAAACCCTTCACATGTAATTCTCACATGCAACGTACATTACATACTACCCTTTAAATTATAAATATGATAATAATACATACATGAATTCAATTAAATTTTATTATATATATGTGTAAAAATGAATGTGAAGTTAATTAAATTTTAGAACAATTATTATTCTTATGATAGATGAATCTTGAGCTCTCTTAATTTTTTCATGTGTTATACTAGTTTTAATGTATTAATAACATGCAAGGAGACCAAAAATAAATTTAAGAATAGATAAAAAAATACATACCCTAGAGAAAATAAATATGATAAATCTTCAATAAGAGTGAATCCATGCTTCCTCATCTCTACTATGTTCTATAGTTTAAAATATTTTACCTTAGTTGGATTAAAAAGACACCAACCTAAAATCCATCTTACTCTGTTAATGATATTTAAAATTTTCAATGACTGACTTGATTATTCAATACTAAATACTAAACTTAGCCATGTCAACTATATATTACTTACATTATATCTTATTTACACTTAACTACCTTCTCTGCACTTCATAGATCTCCCATTCACTCATTACACTTCATCTAACATCAACTACACATATCTAAACAATTTTAATCTTGAAAACTTAATGGAAATGAATGACCTTCAATGAATTCATGAATTATTGATTTCCCTTGAATCCCATGAGTTCATAAATAAACAAGATCACTTATTTTATCTATGAAAATAAACCCAAGAATTAGAAACAAATTCCTAAATACTTATCTATCCTTTAAACTCCATGTGTATTACTTATGAAAAAATTGCCACTTTATGCAAGGAAAATCCATAGTGGTAATTATGAAACCACCCCAATGGTTTTTAAATATAATTTGAATTCCCAAAAATACCCCAACATTATTTCATTGCATAAAATGGTGGTTTTTCCCATGACTAATGTGCAAGAACTTTAAATGATAGATAATTGTTTGGGATTTTGTTTTTGCCACTTGATCTTATTATTCAATCTCAAGGAAGGGGTATTATGTATTTATGAGTCCATTGGCGTTAAATTTAATTCATTAGTTAAATAAATAATTTAATTTCATTAATATAGATTGAGTTTACAAAATTATAATTTTTCATAAATGTTTAATTATTGGGAGAGGAAGCACAATGAGTGAATGTGAGATCCATGAAGTGTATAGAGTATATTTAAATTGAATAATACATAAATATTATGGATTAATTTATTAGTATTTATTATTTAAGAATTAATTCATCCATTAAATATTAAAAAATATAATTTCAAGAGTAGGATTATTTTTAGGTTTATATCCTTGTAATATTGAGAAATAAAAATATTGTAAAATACAAAACATAGTGAAAATGAGGAATCGTGTATTCACTCTTACTAGAGTTTTCTCATTTTCTCTAGGGAATGTCTTGTGTATCTCTCCTTCATGTTATGTTTTATTTCCTTAATTTCATTTTTTCATTACCTTGAACATTTTCTACCACATCAAACACTTAAGAGAGATCAATAATCATTTACCACAAGGATATTACTTATTATTAAATGTTAAAAAACTTCACATTCATTTTTCACTTCCATGAAATCACATTGAATTTTATTCAAGTATGGAGTATTATCATGTTTATAATGTGAATGGTACCATATGAAATGTATTTATAATGTGTGAATTGAATTTTAAGGGTTGCATAAATAATGATATGCTCAATATGTCAATCAAAAGTCTATAACAAGTGTTTTTATATTATTTTGGTGTTTTTATATGACATAGAACTTCGGAACAACCCCTTTTTAACTAAAGTATTAATTTTGGTGAATTTTAGTTTGTAATTTCCACCTATTTTACATATAATATTAGTATCACATTATATTTTAATTTTTAATTAAAATGGATTGCTAACACATTTCCAAATTGTGTTATATATTATTTTTCATTTTTTTATTGAAAAGGAAGTGTAGGTTTATTGATTACAAAAGTTCAAGCATGGGTAAACCTTTGAATAGATAAAGGATTGAATAGCTTGAAGATAATAAGTGGAAATTTAAATTGAAAAATTTTAAATAAAGAAAAAAATTTACATCAGTTAGAAGATGAGAATCAATATTTATAAGATATATTGATCATCCATGGAGATTTTATCATAGGTATCATTGAATAATATTGACTCAAGTTTCAAACCAAGATATGTTGGAAAAGTTCCAAGATGATGGTGAAAGAATGAAGCAGAAGAAGATTATACCATGCCAAGGATGCCATCCTCTACCAAAGATGAATGAACCATGAGTAATGTCTATAAATTAAGTACTCCATCATAATATATTTCTTTCCTTCAAGATATATATGCTTTCTTTGGTAAATATGAGAAGCATACTAGAGATGTGTCTCTAAATTGGTAATTAATATGGGTTATCATGGAAAGGGTATTGGAATAAATGGAAAATCAATTACTAGCATAATTTTAGGATATATTAGAGGAAAATGAGGAGGTATAAAATGATCCAAGATAGTTGAGACAAGAATACCTTCAAAAATTAAAGATCTGAAGCCACTAGCTCAAAAAATAACCCATGCAAGGTAATGCCATCATTTATTTCATCAGATTTAATGAAGATTTTCATCATATAAATACTTAGTAGGTATATAATTAATATTAAGGTAGAATTTTGACACCTAAAAGGGCCAATGAAGAGTCTCTAGGAAAAGGACAAAATCTCTATGAAGAAAGAGATAGCACATTATCACTCCATGACCTTGTGAGTGAATGCACACTCTAAATAGGAAAGGCATAGACTTTAAAACACGGGGAAAAAATAAAAAAATAATGAAAATCATCATAAAATAAAGTGAAAATACCAAAGGAGGAGGTAAAACTCTACCACTTCATCTTGCTTTCACAAATGGAAGCCTAAAAAGGTATAGAAAGCATAATTCTTGTATTGTTTTCTTCAAATGTAGGAGGACTGGACATTCAATACAATGTTTTTGGTATAAATATCTATGTTATTTTTAGAATTAGTAAAAACTTTAGGTCCATATATTGGAAGAGGAAATCCACCCAAAAGAATCCTAGGTCCTTCAAAAATGAGGATGCAAGTTATAAGGACCACTCTCCAAATCATAATGTAGATAATGGAAAAAAGGGCATGTTGTATAATTAAATTGAAATAATCATTTCAATAATTTAAACGTGAGTGGGAATTCAAATGAAAAAATTCTATATATTCATCCAAAACTTCACCCATATAATTTTAAATATGATTCCAATAAGGAAGATGCATCTAAAAGCAAGATGGAAGTTGTTCAAGAACCTATAAATCAATTTGTAGAAAATGAATAAGCTAATCAATTACATCAAAGATAAGATGTGAAAAAATAATAATACCACCTATCTAAGTATTAATACATGAATTTAAAATAAACCCTATAGTAACCCCATAACCATTGTAAAAACATAAACATGGTAAGAGATGATTCCATAGAACAATGGTTGTAAAACAAAATTTTTGATTTGCATGTAATTGAAAAGATATCAAATATGGAAACAATCAAGAGGTAGCATCCCATAAAGGATTCCTTATCACCATTTAAATTTGGTAATATAAATACTTTAATATTGTTTTCATGGATATATTATTTTAATATCTGATATATTGTTTAGAATACATATGCAATCACCTCCAAATTACTTCTTATGTTTTATTTTTTAAAGAATAAAAATAACATCACTTGTATGATAAAATATGGATAAATTTCACTAATAAATGGTGGATATAGAGTTGATATATAATTGATTTAAGAGCCATATGTAGGATATTTTCATTACATCATATAGATTGTGTCATTTTCAACATTCTCATTTTCATGTTGATTTGAAATTTGGCTTGTTTTCCTTAACAAGTTCTTGTGTCATATGACAAGGTGGGTCGAAGAGGAAATATATGTTTAAATAAATAAAAAATAACATATTTAATACATGTTATCACAAAAGTTTATAGGATTTTATTTTTATTTTCCTCTCCATAAAAAATCAAAATTACATCATCAGTAACAATCTAGTTGTTTTATCAATGTTATGGCATGCAATTCAGATTTCACATGATTTTAGCATGGATTTATAGGTTAGTTTTAATAAATCATAACTATTATATCATGTCTATGTTGGTTTTGGTATGCATTAATAACCTTATATATATATCACATTTGTAGCAAGCTTTTGGAATTTTCTATGCACATAGAATAAGGTTTCTAGTAGGTTGTCCAAAATAGATTTTGATATTACAATAATTGGTGTGGAATGTTGTTGATTATATTATTGTATGTTAAAGAGATAATTTGTATTTCATGAAAGGTGATAAGTGTGTCCAAGGTAAGTATAACTCCACAAGATACTATTAGTTATTATGGATGAATGTTTTGACATCCATATTTATTTAATATGTTTAATTCAATATATGTTGCATTTTTATTTTGATGAAAATTTTCAATTTCAATATATGGGAAATTTTGAAATGGAATTATATGTTTCATTCCATGTATGTTGAATTTTTAACTTTAAGACCCAAAACAAGGTAAATTTTTAAACATGGTGATTTCTTGTAACACCACTACATATTTCAATATGTTTTCTTCACTTTTTGAAATAATATTGAGTATCAAATAGGATGTTTAATAAAAATATCCTCATAGATAGCTTCACCTTATCCTAAAATCATGTATATCACAAGAAATGGTCTAAGAGGAATAAACAAGAGGAAGATCAAAACATAAAAGTGTGAAATAGGGTTATTTTGGAATAATTTTAAGGATTTATGGACTCTTTACCAACTTGGGTTTATTGGTTTCATATTTGAGAAGTTACCCATAAAGAGAGACCAAAAAGGTATAGTCAAAAGGATGATAAAACTAGTATCCCACTAGAGAAAATAGAAATAAATCCTTATCTTATTTTCATGGATATTTTTTGGGGCCAATATTATTAAAATTTGGGGTGTATGATTAGAAATTTGAACCAAAATACCATTCAATTCATATTTTATGAAAATTGACTATCAAACATGGGTTATCTACAACACACCAAGTCTTTGAAAAGGGATAGATTATTTTTTAAGGTATTAAACAAAATATTTTTACATCAAAATTAAAGTTGAAGTACATGTTTATGTTCCACTTGAAAAAATATATATATATTTAAAAAATGGCATGTGATTTGAAGTTTGTATGTAAAATTTATGGCCTCTATAATTTAGAGACTTTTCATGGTTTTCAAACCATCAGTTTAATTAGATGGTAGTTATGTAACCAACCCAATGATTTGGAAACCTTAGGTAGTGTTTACACACCCTCCACATTGGTTTTAAAACCATAAGTGGTTATTTTCTAATTGCCACAATGGTTTTGAAAAGTTACATGGTGTTTCCTAAATTATCATGGAAAATCAAGAATTACACCATGTGTAACATGTCTAGTTTTTATCATTGAAAATTCAAAATTACAAGTGGGTAACATGTATATTTTTCATCAATGTTGTATCATAAATTTGAGAACTCACATGATTTTAGCATGGAGTTATAATCTATCTTTCATAAATCATGACTATTATAGCATACCTATGTTCGTTTTGGTATCCATGTGATAAACTTAAATAGTTTTAGGTAAGTATGTAGCATGATTTTGGGCTTTAAAATATTCTTGGATATTTATATCAACATAGAGTGCCTCTTATACATATATATTCATATGCTACAATAACTTGTTAAGGAAAACCTTATAATTTTGGAATTAACATTAACATGATCATGCTTAAACTGATAAAACCTATTTGATGTAATGGGATTCTCCTACATGTGATACTCAAACTAATTATATGGACACTCCATATACAACCTTAATGTGTTACATTTATCCATGATTTTTCATATGAATGAGGTTAACTTTATTCTTTCAACAATGTAACATAACAAGCAATTTTGAGATAGAAACTATAGTATTTTTATAACATGATTTCATATTTTTATATGCACATGAAATAAGGTTTGTATCACATTCTCCAGGAACAAGTTTTGATATGACAAAAATTGGTATGGAATGTTGTTGGGAATCTTATTGCATGTTGATAAGCTAAAATTTATTACATGAAGGGTGATAAGTATGTCCATGGTGAGTATCACTTGAAAAAAAGACTAATAATTGTGATTGATGTATGTTTTTACATACATGTTCCTTAATTTAATATGTTTCATTAATTATGTGTTGCATTTTATTTTTATACAAAATTTTATTTTCAAAATATGGGAGACTTTATAAATGGAATTATATGTTTCATTTCATGTATTTTACATTATTGAATTATAAGAACCATGATAAGGGGAATTTATAAACATGGTGATTTTCTTTAACACCACTTACCTATTTCAATATGGTTTCTTTACTTTTTGAAATAATATTGAGTAGTAAAGAGGATAATTTATAATCATATCCTCATGTAGAGCTTCACTGTAGCCTACAATAATGTATATCATAAAAAAGGGATAAGATTAATAGAAAACGGTAATACCAAGACATATATGAGTGGAAGAGGGCTAGTTTGGATATATTTTAAGGAATTTTGGACTCTTTATTGACCTATGTTTATAGGTTTCAAAGTTGAGTAGTTACTCTCGATGAGAGATGAATAATGTACAATCTAAGAGGATGATATAATTAGTATCCCACTTGATAATATATAAGTTAATATTAACCTTATTTCATGGATATTTTGAGAGGCCAAAAGCCTTAAAAGTTTTGGTGTATGATCTATTTTTTTGGGTTAAGAATTTCATCCAATATATTCAATATGACTATTAACTGTTAAACATGGGTTATCTACAACACACCAAGTCTTAGAAAATGGATAGTTTATGTTATAAGGGATTAAATAAAATATTTTATAATCAAAATTAAATTTAAGGACATATTTTGGTTCTTTAAAAATTATGTAAGTTAAAAAATGGAATGTGATATCAAATTCATATGGAAACGTTATGGCCTCTTAAAGTTAAAGGACATTTCATGGTTGTGAAAACATCAATTTCATAAATTAGTTGTTATGTAGCCAAGTCAATGGTTTTAAACATTAATCAGTGCTTACACAAACTCTAATATGGTTTTTAAAGCTTATAGTGGTGGTTCTATATCCATCCCAATAAATTTGAAAAATTACTTGGTGTTTCTACAACTATCATGGAAAATAAAGTATTATATCATGGGTAGCATGTCTAGTTTTTATGAATGAAAATTAAAAATTACATATGGTGTCATGTTTATTTGTTTATAAAATATTTATCATGAATTTTCTAACTCATATGATTGTAAAATGGAGTTAAGGATGGTTTTCATAAATCAAGACTATTATAACGTGCCTATGTTGGTTTTAGTATCCATGTGATAACCTTATAAATTTATAGAAAGTTTTTAGAATTATTTATTACTTTAAAATGTTATTAGATATTTTTATTACCATAGAGTTACCCATAAAACCATATAGGAATACACTACAACAAATTGATAAGTAAAGCTTGCCAACATGTAAATCAACATGAACATGACAGTGTTGAAAATGATACAACATATTTGATGTAATGGGATTGTCCTACATGTGATACTCAAAATAATAATATGGACAATCCATATGTACTCTTCATGTGTGACATTTATCCATAATTTTTCATGCAAATGAGGTTAGTTTGTTTCTTTCAATAATGGAACATAGAAATAATTTTTGAGATACTTACATACACATGCTAAAAAAAAATCTCATCTATATAAATATTTTATCCATGAAACTAATAATATTTTTTTACCATTACACACTTGAAATTGTTATGAGTAATAATATGTGTGTTTCTCCCTCTTCATAGTTTCTATCTTGGATATATTTTAAATCATATGCAAATCAAAATTTGTGTTCTGAAACTATCCTTTTAAGGATTGATCTCTTACCATTTTGACCTCTTAAAAATGGTTACGGGTGATCCTATAGTGGTTTTTCTCACTTAATGGACTATTAATTAGATATTTGGGATTCCTATTTTACTACATATTGTCTTGGGGGTGATTGATTAGATTTTTCATTTATTACCTCTTAATTTGTGGGTACCTAAACAAATTCCATTTTGATTGTAGATGCCTCTTCCTTATTGGAATGATCCTATAAATTATTTGGGAGATGACATTGATGAATCTGCCAACATTTTATATTTCATTTCCTACTCATGTTTCAATGGGTGAAATTATTGTTTCCAATCTTCTTGGAAAGGATACCTTTATTTCCCTTCTCTAGATTATGATTTGGAGAGTTGTCTTTAAAGCTTGCATACATTTTTTAGAAAAAACTAAATATGTAATTAAAATTTAATTTTAATGCCAACCATATTTTTTTTAATCCCTTAAAATATAAACTACCACTTTTATAAGACTTGTTGTATTACAGATAACCCCTATTTGATAGTCCTTTGTCTTTGTGAATGAACTAGATGATATTATTGATCTAAATAGATTATCAATATCACCTAAATCCTCCCATAACATACATGATTCATATACAAATATGTTGATATGACATTATTTATTCAAATTTTACTCAATGAAACTACAACATATTTCATTTTACATTTTTGGGTTTTGATCTTTTACATTTATATCATTACACATCCTTTAATTAACATCATAAACACAATAAATATGTTAATTTATGATTTCACCTCATAAATATTTGGGACTTCCTTATTATTCATGTGAAATATAATTACATCCATTGTGTATTGATATATAACTAATTATTCTCCCTTTTCTATAATTTTCCTCATCCCATTATTTTACTTACTTCACAACTATGGGCTATAAAAATTAGAAACTATGCACTAATATTAATTATGTAAAATATTTCATTAAACAAATTGATATGAATTGAAATAGACTATTACATGTTTCCCTTGATGTATAAAATATAAATATAGAGAGGGATAATAAAATTTTGGACAAACATCATCAAATCTGAATACATAGACATTAGGGAGGTGGAAATATTACTACCATTGAAATCACCACCATAGGGTTCAGTGTTCTATAATAATATTGCTAAAAATATAAATTTTCTAGAGAAAGTATACAAATGGAATGTTGGTAAAGGTGATAATTTTTTTTTGGTATGATGCTTGGATAACAAATTCTACATTAATCTCCATTAAAACTTGGAATATATATTTTTTAAAGGGACTTCAGGGACAATATTATGAATTACCTTGATGAAAATTCATCTCACAAATAATAAAAACCCTTATCTTTGGATGATAAAAATTCATAATATTAGGCCAACATAAAATCACTTAATTAAAACCTTATGGTTTATTATATCTAAAAAATCCCTAGATAATATGAATTGGTCTGATCAACCTCAAAGGATAGGCATTATAGTGTCAAAATATGTTATAATTTGGAAGTGAACTCAAGTTTGGATTGTTTTCCATGGAACATAATTGAGAACAAAAACATTTTACAAAAATTTGGCCTTTAATATTTGTTATTGACTCAAAATAAAATCCTTACTCTTTAAAAACTAATGAAGAGAAGTTTTATGATGCTAAATAGTTTTACTCTCTATGAAGTGAAGCTGAATTCCTTCACCACCTCTTTCTTCTTTGCCCTCTTACATGCAAATCTCTTGAATATATTTTATCTAAGTTTGAAGTCTAAAGGGGAAGAAAAAATACAAATTTAATATCATTTTTTATTGGTTCCCTCCCTTTTTAAGATCTCCTCTTAAAATGATTTTTAAGATTACTTTACCCCATTTTTTTTGGGTGGGGGCTTTATAAAGATGATAACCTAAATATATTTCAAAATAAGATTCATCCTTAGAGTGTGCTCAAATATTATGGCTACTATTAAGTATAACCTTATAGTTTTGAAGACCTTAGATAAGGATAAAATGAATTTGGAAGAGTGAAAATTTTATATTATATGGGTCCTTTGTAAAATGAACATGAAGTAACAACATACATAAATAAGGACATAAATCTAGTCACGTAGACTTGTCCACTTCCTCTTTGGTTTAAAATTAACTTTGAAAATGTTTATAAAGGTAACATAGGTCTATTTGATGGTGGAGAGGTGATTCAATATATAAATGGAAATATTTTATTAGTCTATATAGTATGCCTTGGAATAGAGTCTAATCATTTAGCAGAAACAACTACAGCTTTTTGGGAGCATTCATTTAGCTAAATACGTGCACTAAATACTTTTATAAATTGGAAGGGGAATCCATAAACATAGTAAACTATGTTTTGGGGATAAATACTCCTATATGGACTATGAATAACTTGGTAAATGGTAGTTTGAGTTTACTCCAATGCTTTTAAGATTTTTTTATTAAGCATATTTATAGGGTAGGTAACAAAGTTGAATACTAGTTTTCTACTATTGAGGTCATCAAATAAATCTTTGATAAATGGGAAAACAAAGATGATATTCATTATCAAGTCATAAAAATCCTTAAAAAATAATATAAATGTTATTGTTAAATATTATAGGGAAAGTGAATTCCCTAAATTTCAATAGCATCATCATTCACCAAGGTGAACATTATTTGAGTTTTGAGATTATTGTTGAAGTGGTTTTAACCCCTCAATATATGCCAATAATGAAAATACTTTATAAGTAAAAAATAAATATGATGAGGCATGTTATAAATATTATGGAAAGGATTCACTTTATTGATCAATCATGGAAAATTAGTATGGTAAAAAATGAGTTTGCCATCATTTATAATTTCCCAATTAGCAGGGAGATCGTAATACTCTTTAGATCAAAGAAAGCCTTCATTGTTTATAGATATAGTATTTTCACATGTATCAAAGTAGTTTTTAATTTATTATTTTTTATATTATTATTATTTAATATTTATTTTAAAAGGCTTAACTTTGAATAATGATTTTCTACCCATTTGGTGTGACCTATAAGCTTAAAATTAGTATTATATGAGGATATAGAGTAAGGACCAAGACCTTCTCTTGTGAGGGAGATAAAATAAATCATATAATTTGGCACATCTTGAGAGGAGGTGGAATAAATAATCTAATTAAAAATATTAAAGGTTATGAATATATGATATCAATAAATTTTTGTAGGGCTTGGAAGGTGAGTTGTACCACTTTGAGAGCATTACCATGGATATATTTGAGGAAAGCATTGCCAAAGTAATTGACATGCATGTGGAAGGTATATATATATATAAAGATATGTAAAATAATAATAAATAAATAAAATTATTATTCAAGGAAAGGGAACCCATTTATTAATTTCAATGTATAATTATCAAGGCCTCTTACCAGATCCTTGGGAGGAGGTAATCTTTTTTATTACTAAATACTTTACCCCAAAATAGAATTTTAATAGACTCTATTCCCATAATTTTTCATTTTTGAACCATATTATGCATTAAAGGGTTATTATTATCCCCTTTATATTATTAAATCATCTTTAAAATTTGGTAATGGAGGTATGATTAGTGAAGGTGTGTATACACATTCATCAAACTACTATGTGTGTGTGTGTGTTTCCAAGATTCTCAAAAACAAAAATCTCTAGTGTATTTTAATTTTGTGGTTAATTATATAGAATAAAATAATAAGGATAAAGAGTGACCTCTTAATCCTCCCCCTTAGTTAGTGGTAACAAGGCCCGTGAAAGGACTAAGGTCCATTAAGATCAAAACTCCAATAGAAAGCTCTTAGGAGCAAGGAAATATGGATGGATACGATAATGTAATTTCTCAATATAAGGACATAGAGCACAAATAATTCATGAATAATTATAAAACTAAGATATATTAAAAGAATAGGAAAATATATGATTTTAAAGGTTATTCATCAATAGATGAGGAGGAAAAACAAAAGTATATTTAAATAAAAGTCTTAAAATTTTGGAATGATTAAGAGGACACTCATAATGTATATAATCCCATCCACATGGATAATTTGAGCCAAAATTTGAACATACAAAATTGTTGGCTCTTTTAAACACTTGTGGTCATATAACACTTGTTGTTGTAGAGAATTTTTTTGAAAACAAGAGTCTAGTACTCTTCCTTACATACATTTATTGATGGTTAAATGTGTTATAGAATAGGTATGCTTAAGTATTGTCCTTAAAATTTCTTTGAATGAGCTTTATGGTCTATGTCACAAGTCTTGATTGGTGAATGAATTTATAGGTGGTCTTTCAATGCATAGTGAGTGTCCTTAGGCTTTGTTTGAGTGTTTCTTCATATTATTAAGTCATATTACATGTGTAAAGGCATTTAAACCTAGTCAATTCATTCCTTGGTTAGAATTATAGTTATGTTATGGTATGAACAAGAAAAAATGGGTTTTAAAGTTTCAGTTTATGAAGGAAAAAGGGTAAAAAGAGTTATAATAAGACATAATTAAGTCATAGATGTATTTAAAAGGTCTCTCAAATTCCATATGAAGGTCTAATAGGTAATAAGTATTAATCACTTGAACTATCCATGTCACTTTTGTATAAATAACCCTTATAATGTCTTAAAGGGATTCATAACACCAAAAATATCACATGAGATCCACTAATGCATATAAACAGGAGTAAAATTACATTGAGTAACTTGTTTTCCCTCTTTTTTGACTTGTTATGGCTTTCATTCTCCTCTAAAAGTGTGAAAGTGTTTTTAGCAACCTAAAAACATTTCATTTATTGACTTGAACATGTAGGGTTCATGGTTTATAATGCATATTGTAGGGTCTTTTATCTCCATAGAGGTCCATGAATGGGTAAAAATTCATGAATAATAGCTTTAAGGTAGAAAAAACCTTTAAAATGGGAAATGACATAATAAAAATAGAGTTTTGAGGGTTTTATTTAATGGTATAGAACTATACAGATAAGTACAAGTTAGGTCAGAGCCAAGAAAGGTCAAACACATCATAATCAATCCATTTAATGTATTAGACAAAGGTTTTATGCCTATAAAAGCTTAATCAAGTTTAAAACCATTATAAAATTCATTCTAAGAAAGTGCATGGTAGTGTATAGACATTGGAGGTTTAGGAGGGGATCTTGAATAACCTTGTCTAAGTATTGGAAGGTAGACATAAAGAGAGAGCTCTATGAATCATTATTAAGAAGACCAAATAGACCTGTGAAGAACTCATTTGGAGCATGGTTTGTATTCTAATCTCATTTCTCATGTTGCATGGATCAATTTGGTTATTAGAGTAGATGAATAGGTTCCTTAGGCACAACCTACATGTGTTTAGAAATATAAATAAGGCAAGGCAACTATGAATAATTTTTATGAAGGTAATTTTTTCCCAAAGCCTACCAAAACCTAAAGAACCATGAGTTATATTTTGATGTTTCAAGCTTGTTAAGATAAAATTAATGTATAAAGAGGGTTTTTAAGGCATTTTGAATGGATATTGTTAGACCTCAAAAGCATATAAGTCATGAAACTAGGCAAGGGTTTTAGAGCCAACATAAGGATAATGAAAAAGTATAGGTATACACTCATAAAAGTAAGGTTTTCAAGTATTCCATGGTGTTCCTTTGCATGAAGGAGAATTCATAATCACAGACTTAAATTCCTCAAATGAGTGAAATATCTATGTATTTAAGGAATTAGTTTAAAGGGTTTTAGGAGACATGAATCTTGGATACCACTACACAATCTTGCAAGCAAAAAATGAATGGTTATTGTAATGTTATGTTATTTTTTTCACTAGATGGAGAACCCAAAGAACTCAAATAATTCCATATCTTGTGCTCAAGATCATCTAAAAATAATATTACAAGATTATTGGAATAAATGAAGGGCTTTGAGGATGTTCCAATTTTGGAGAGTCTTCACACATGTTTGGCTCCCATAGAGGATAACTTCAAGACAGATGTATTAAATATATTTTATGACCTTATAAGCCTTTTTAGAAACTTCAAACAAGAACATCAAATTTGGAGGTTTGGTATAAGGTTATCAACATTTTCTATGTTTCTATGCAATCAAATAGGTATGTAATAGATAATCAAGGTTCTATAGGAATGATGAGGTTTACAAAGGAAGTGTATAGTTATTATACCAAATAACATAATTTATAAACATCATGATAAAATTCAGTAAGTATTAATATGAAAATAGACTATGTACAAATCTGTAGACATAAAAATAAAATTTTTAGGAGTCATAGGTGTCCCTTTCTCAAGGCAGAGGATCAAGTGAATAATTTAGGGATATACATAAAGATATAAAGTCATTTCCTTAAATGCACTAGTTTGGAATGCCTTCTAATATTCTAATGGAAATTTAATATGAAAATTTTGAAAACTCATGACCAAGAGAGGTTATTTTGTATACAACAACTTAGCATTGATTAAATAAAACTTATCATGGTTTAAGTTTGTTTAGTAATGCTTAAGGTATTCTAGAGAAGAATAGTTTTCAATGTTTTATTGTGTCATCCTAAACCTAATCACTCATTGATAGAATAACCTATTGGAAAAATGAAAAAGGCTAAATCAATTAATTAATCCTTATCAATATAGGATCATAGAGATAAATTTATGTTAAGTGAGTTTCAATACAACACAAAATCATTTAGGTAATAGGTCACCACTTTATGTAGGATAATTTTACAAGATACTTAATTTAGAATTGAATTTGAAAAGGTTCTAGTAGGTCTATGAATGTTTTGAAGTTGTTAAAGGTGTTTTTTAATAGATGAATGGATACACTGGTCAAAGAGTATTATTTATATCCAATCACCTTTCAAGGTTCTCTATCTCCTCAATAAACATGATCAATTATAAGTAGGATAGAGGAATTTGTTGAAGCCTTGATACTCGAATGCTATGAAACCTTCATGAAGGTGAGATGGGGTTTGAATAATGAAGGGAGGACACCAAACTTGATCTCATTCAAGGAATAAGAGAATGATTGACACAAATTTTAAGGTTGTAATTTTAGAATTAGATATTACATGTTATCACCACTACTGGTAAGGTTTTTAAATATCCTTCATTGTCATGATGAACACAAATAGGATTGTAATGGTATATTAAGATTCTAGTAATGTTTTAGGAAAAAAGAATTGAATCTATGTGTTATGAGGAGTTTATGTTTTTATGATGAGTTTGAATCCACCAAGGGACTACTCTTCATCTAAAACATGTCACAATAATTTCTAGATCAAAGAAGAATAAATATGAGTTCATTGATAGACCTATAGAAAAGGGGTAGAATACAAGAAAGTTATACTAATCCTCATTAATTATACAACACCCCCAACCTTGGAACATTATCAATATGATTTAAAAAATTTTGGTTCTCCATGATGAAGTCTCATTTAGGTTGTAAATCACCCTCAGTGAGGCTATTATATCTCCATCTTCTTAAGAAACATACCTAGCTCTGGACAATGATGGAAGAGAAGTCTAAACCTAGGTCAAGGAATGAGAAATCTTACATACAGAATAAATAGAGTTAGGATAGTAAAAATACAATCATATGCATATTTTTTACATGAGAGGAGAAATATTGAAAAGGATTTATTAAATAGTAGGCCTATCAAGAACCCTAAGAGTAAAACCTGCTTCTCAAACTCCTAAATAGAAAATATCCTCAAGTAGAATTGATAGAATATTCACCCATACATAGTGAAAATATAGATGAAGACCAAGAGTTAGAGGTGAAGTTGTAAACATAGTCTTACAAGAAGAAAGAGAAGAAAAACAAATATGAGAATCAAGTGAAGGCCCAATGAAGAATCTTAAAATTAAAGAGGTTTGGAAATAATGTCATGAGTCTTCATAAGCCAACAATGTAGCAGGTGTTAATGGAATTTATCATGGTCTATAAAAGTGATAAGAGTTCCTCTTAGGTTTATGTAAAGTTTAAGACCTCTTAGTCATGTTCTTAAGATGATACTTAGACAATGTTAAGGTAACTAAGGAGTGTTTAATGTATTCTAAACAAGGATAAAGTGTAATGTTGGTGTTTTATCTTATGATCCCAATATTTTAGTTCAAAAATTACTTGTTAATAACACTAATTTTTCTATGTGAGATAATCAATCAATACTTATATGGGTGAGGGGACAGTCATGTAGTCTAGACCCCACTTAAAGAGTTTTATTACTCAATAAGAGTGAAATAAACCATGTTTCCATTCCTTGTAATATGATAAAAGAGTTTTTCATTATTAAGATGGCTTAGGAGGATGTGATATCAATTGAGAGATGAGTTGCAGGTGGAAGAAACTATTTGAACCATATATGTACACATCAAACATTGAGCTTGTTTGAAATAAGAAAGTGATAGACTTTAAACATGTGCCAACTCTATTGTGTAGGTGCATGGGTCAGAATAATGTTTATGTAAGGTGAGTAATGTCTCATAGGACCCTTTGAAAAATATATGAAGTGAAAATAAGCAATCAAATTTATGAAAGATCCTTAAGAAGGTAAGAAAGGGCTACTCAATATGTAGAATTAGAGAGATTTAAGAGTCAAAGCTTATTTTATCAGATGTATTGATTTAATTGGATCTTAGATGAGGTTAAGAGGGATCTTAGGAGTCTTTTTAAAGTTTTATTAATAAAAATAAAGGCTTGTGAGATATTTACCATTCTTAAGAGGGTGGACTACCCCTAAACCCTCAATAAACACCAAAGTCAATTTTTGGGTTATTTGTCACATTCCATGAATATTAAAGGTTTTAAACACCTAAAATGGTATTTAACACCACTTTAACACCAAAAAAAGTGCCTCAAGAAAATGATAAAACTATATGCAAAGGAAAAATGAAGATACAAGTCTAAAAACTAGGCAAATTAGTATAGTAAGATATCAAGAAAGATAAAGTTAGCCTTTCAAGGAAAGAAGAATAAAAATTGTAGGGTTGTAGAAGAAATAATGAATGATTTTAGGTTAAGAAAGGTCAAAAATTATAATCCTAGGGTTGTAAATGAGGAATAATATGTTACTTTTTTCCTACTCTTTGAGGGAATACTCTAAATTTTCTCAACAATAATATAGGATGTAATCTCAGGTCTATGAAAAAATTATAATCTATTGATATATTGAGAGATTTAATAGGAAAAGGAGGAGTATGAATGCTAAAAAAAGGATTCCTTATCCCTCATGATCCATTGGATAGTATTGACTATTCCATGATTAAAGCCTACAAGCTATTAAAAAAGCTCCATGGTGGTCAAAACTACAAAATAGGTTTGGAGGGGAACCATTATGAGTTATAGGTAGATCTTGTGTTGATGATGACTTAAATAACCTAGGAATATAATGATGATTTCAAATACTTATCAATAATTCTTCACATCACATAAAAACATGAAACTACATTGAAAAGTTTCTAGGCATTGGAGAGAATAATATTCATATCAATGGGAGAAATATATAGAGGTTTTTAATTTGAAATATACAAATAGAAGGGGTGAAGCATGACCATGGTGTAGGATCAAGGCCATTAAATACCATAATAGGAAATCAATTCATTCAAGAGGTGATATATTAACTTTTAATTACTAGCTTAATGATCCTTCAAGTTGATCAAATATGATTTAGGCCTAAAAATGGCATTGGAAATTAAATTCAAAGAGGTAACTCCTATGAGGTCAAGAAGTGGCTAGGTTAAGTTAACCATGAAAATTACTTTTTTATACACAAAGAAGTGGGATGAGGCAAGTCTAGACCATAAATATGAGTTAATTACCTATGGAATAACTATTTGACCAATCCACACATGTTCCACCACTCCAAGAGCTAAATTTGGAAAGTTATGTTTTCCTCCACTCGTACACCTCCTTCTTGAGATATCCACCATTATAGGTATCATAAAATTGAGAAGAGAATAAATCCTAAAATTTTAGTTATTTTCCTCATGAGTAAGAAATAAACAAGATGTAATAACTTCCTTTAGACAACCTAGTAGTGATATCTTGTATAACTTTATTATAAAAGGGGATGAGAATGTCCATTATGGTATCCTTGCTTTGGTTATGATTAAAATATATCCTTTTGTAATGCTATATTTAAGTATTTTAAATCAATAAAAAACTAAAATTTATGTTCTTTATGATGATATGATTGTGTGATTTTTAAGTTTAGTTGATCTACATCTATTATAGAGTGCATTCTTCCTCTTGTGCTTCCTTTTTTCTTCACTTTGATATCAGTAAGATGAGTTTATACAAGTTATATGTTATGTTAACATGGTTTATGTTGGTGAATTATTATAAAAACTAGATAGTTGTGTTTGATATTAAGCCTTTCAATTATCCCTTCAAGTCATAAGCATGAATATTGACCTCTATATAAAACATTAATGTATGAAGAGCCTAGTTTAAAGAATGTGTGAGATATTTTCAGCCCACATTGACTCATATAATGTTGTTAAGAAGATAGTATGAGTATAAATCATTAGTGCATCACATTTATTAGATCTTAGGTTCAAATTGTGTCTATTTTATCCCTTTTACTTAAAAGCTTAGTAGCTTAGTGTTAGTTTTCAGGTAATTCATCAAGTGAACCAACCCTCACTATAGTTTCATTCCAACCATAGGTGAACCACAACCTTGGAGTGATCCCATTATTTAATTTGAGTGAGGAGACATGAAACACCTCCTCAAAGGGTGAAAATAAAAGTGACAAAAAAAACCTCCTTCCTAATGAGGCTATGAAAAATAAAATACCATGGATAAGATGGAAAATACTATGGATATCCAAATTATGGTGGATCTCCTTGATAATGAGTCTATATTGTAATTATTAATTTGAAGTGGTTCATTAATTACATTAACATACTCCAAGATAAAATTGACTCCTTATAGTAGTAGTTTAACATGTAATATTATACCCAACCAAGGACACTCAATTAGATAGGTATAATTAGAGATTTTTCTAATAATTATGCCAGCCTAAGGAGGAGAATTCAAAATTGAAGATAATTCTAGACATAATGAAGGATGAAATGTTGTCCATCAAGGACAAACTCAAAAAATTGGTTAATGTTAAAAAAATCATAATTAAAAATTATGTTTCAATCATAAAAACACTATAATAAGGAATGTGAATAAGGAAAAAAATAACAAGGAGCCATAAGAATAATGAAGTGGAAAAGGAGGAAAGCTAAGATGATAAATTTGTCAAATATCATCTCCAGATTATTAAAGATTAATGGGAAGTGGTAACTACCATGAATGATTTTATTTATCCTTATGATTTTATTTTATATTCTCTTTTAGATCCATTTTTAATGTTGGTATGATATAGTTTTATTTTCAACTATTAGTTTTTTTGTCTAATTTGTCTATATAGTTTATTGGTAGTCTTCCTTTTTATTTTAGGTTTTATTTGTCTATATTTTATTATTATTTTGTTCAAGGTTTATGTCCCTTCCAAAAACCATTTTTTAAATTTAATAAAAATATATATGATTATGAACTCAATGTGGGAAGATTAATCATCGAAGGAGATGCTCTTAAGATCTTTAATGCCCTAGCTAGTAAGACCACCCCATCACAAACCACTAAATACTTCATTGATGATGTCATGAGACTTATCAAGGATCTTAAAAACCCTCCCATCATTCATACCTACTATGAAGGGAATAGGGTGGCTAATTTACTTGATAATTGTGGAATTGGACTTCCCTTTTATCTATTTGGCATGATAATAGCTAGGTCTTAGCACACATCATCAAGGAAATTAAAAATGAATATATTATATCATACAGTGTAGTAGTGGAGGTCACACACACACACACACACACACACACACACACACACACACACACACACACACACACACAGATATATATATATATATATATATGTGTGTGTGTGTGTGTGTGTGTGTGTGTGTGTGTGTGTGTGTGTGTGTGTGTGTGTGTGTGTGTGTGTGTGTGTGTGTGTGTGTGTGTGTGTGTGTGTGTGTATCACATCTGGCTCATAGGGTTTTAAAAACCATGTCAATACATCATAGTCCTACATGGATGTGTATTTTTACAAGCTGGGTGAGATCCATTTCATTAATTCTCTTTGATGTTAGAAACCAAAAGATTTACTAGGAAGAGGAGGTACATGAGCACCATTCAAACACCCCTATAATAGGAAATAATAGTGTGGGGCGGGGGGGGGGGGGAGGGGGGGGGGGAGGGTGGGGGTGATAGAAATAGGCTTGAGTTGACTTCATGCTTGAAGGTTTGAGCTAGTAAGAAAGTCTAGAAAAAATTATATAAAGGGGGTATGACAGAATATATGTAGATCATTGTTTCAAAATAAACTATCCTAGGGTTTCAAAAAAATATTTGTTTCCATGAATATCATCTTTTCCTTTGTTTCAATATTTTTTCATGTATTTTAAATTGGATTATATAGATATATTTGATGACTATGATAAGATAACCATCCAAAACTTTAAAAAAGATTAATTAATGCAATAATATTTCAAGTTAATTATAACATGAGATCAAGAGAAATCATATATTCAAGGTGTTATAAATCTTCCTCTTAACTCTTATGATGGTGATAACTACTATCCCTCCAAGAAGGCTCATGTTGTCACTATCCAAAGAGGTAAAGTGAGAAAACCTATAGTCTCAAATGAATGTAATAAACATGTCCTTCCTAAATCCCATTCACCTCCCACAGATCCTATTTATCATGTTTTTAAGAATATTTAATTAAAAATACCTATGGTGTGTGCCTTTGAATCCCTTAAGGATGAAATCATCACTAAAATAATCTCAATAGAAAAGTTACAAAATAAAAACTAGTATTTGGTATCAAATATCACATCATGATAAATTTAGATCATGATCATAAATAATCCAAATTTTATTAGTGTTAATCATGTGTTTGCACCTTCATCTATAATTCTTTTTCCTAACAATAATTCATATCAAGATTGGAATCTAAAATCAAATACATTTACAACTAGTGGTTCAAAAATTCCACAAAATGCCACTCAGAGTTCAAGTTAAATTTTTAAGATAAATTATTCCAAAAAATATGTTATAAAATTACCTCTTTTACATTCTCTTATAAAATAAAAATATTATTAGGCATATATAAAAGTTATTTTTTTGCTTTGAAAAATAAAATCCAAAGTATCATTGATAGTGGTGATCCTATAATGAATAAATAAATAAATGAATCTAGTCAAAATGCATATCCTAAGGTTTGAGTTCAAATGGAAAAAGATGAAAAAATAAAAAAAGTCAAAATAATCACTTTCCAAACAAAAAGTAACAATATTTGTCATAACATTTCTCAAAACTGACTCTCTAAAGCATGATATTACTAAAAAATATAATGGTGTAGATGAAATTTTTAAAGAATCATAATAAAAATATGGAAAATCATAATCACAATAAAATTAATCACAAAAGGATAAATTTTGTCAAGATAAACAAGAAAGGCCTCCACAAGCTAATCTTACAAGTGTAGTTTCAAAAGATGAAATTACAAGTACTTATTGAAATCAAGAATATTTTACTATCACTGCTATCATGGATGGAAATCAATTTATAGACTTTAAGGTTATATAATATAAATAAAAAAATTGGGTTACACATTATTTATTATATCTCTTGGATATAGGATTGAACACATAGATCAAACTAAGGGATCTGAAACATGTTTAGAATCAATAAGGTTGAAAATCTTGTTTACTTCAAAACCCTGTTATCTTAATTTTATTGTACTATAATAGAAATTAATATTATTTTATTATTTTTGGATTATGTTTATAATTAATATTACTAATTATTAATATATATAAAGGTTGTATTTCCTTTAATCACACAAAAAGGTCAATACCACCGCTTTCAGTCAAGATGATCAAACTGACATAACATAAGCTCAAGTACAACCTAATAAATTAGTAATTTCATATGATAATTATGAAAATTATTATTAAGGTTATTAATTTTTGTAAGATTTAAAATCAACTTTTATTTACTCTAAATTCAAAGTTATGTATCAACTGATATGTCCCATAATCACTAGTTGTTAAACTAGTCGTGTTGTAATTGAGATTGTTAAAAAAAATATATTGAGTAAATTTATTAAAAACTATCCTAAATTATAAAATTTTCCCCATTTATTTTGGTATGAATTGATTGTGATTTATACTCAACTATGTACATTTTTAGTGAATTGAAATTAATTGACAATTTTAACTATTTTTTAAGAAATTATTTAAAAGTGTGTAAACTGACCAAAAAACTAATTTAAGACATAAATTAATTAAATAACCATCCTAAACACATTAAAAATTAAAAATAAACTATCTCTAAAATATAAATCAAGTGTCCATATTGCCATCATACTCAACATTCCCCCTTTTGATGCAAAGAGGTGAAAATGCCTATCCTATGAGATTTAAGTCTTCCATAAATTAGATTGTGTAATACTTTGGGGAGAATATTATAAAATTGATATTAAATTATCATATAGTCAATAAAAACTAGTTTATCATTGACTAAGTCTCTAAAAAAATGATGTTTGATTTTAATGTGCTTGGTTCTAGCATGACAAATTGGATTCTTGAATAATTGTATTGCCCCATTATTATCAAAAAAATGTGTTGGCTTAAGTTAGGCCTATATTAAATCTATCAAAAGTATTCTCATCCATAATATTTGTGTCCAAGATAATTTAAGGGATGCATATTCAACTTTAGTATAGGATAATGTAATTTTAGCATGTTTCTTTGAATACTAAGAAACCAACCTATTGATAAGTTGGACTTCATAGGTCAAATTTTCACCCCTAACACTTGTAACATTTCTTATCAGGACATGGTTACTTATTAAATCATGAGAGATCCATTAGACATCAATTTCATCAGACTTCTTAAGTGTTTATGGTAGTTTTAGTGATAAAAATTCCTATTTTAAGGCTATCCATATGATTCTTAAGGTGAAAGTGAGACTCAATAATATTAAGAACCTTATTTGTCCATGACAAGGCCAAACAAGTTATTTGGAAGAGTTTTTAGGACTTAAAATTAAGAAAATCATTTTATCTCCTATATTGATGTCCTTGGCAGCTCTAAAATTATAATTTTGAAATACTCGGTATGAAAAGAAGAAAGAGAGTGGAGATTAATTTTTTTCCATTAATAGTGTTACAAGTAAGAATAAATTTACTGGCATTTTTTAATATATTGGTAGCTTCTTATTTATGAGTAATTATTAAGAGTGACATCAACTCACTATGGCTTATGCATCTGAGAGGGGTCTATTCTTGCACCTATTTCTCTAGTTCATAAAATTATGGATAATAATTTTTTATATGGTGTTTTATAGGGGTATTTTATTTCCATTTTATGGTTATTTCATTTACCAATTAATCTCCATGAGATGTTTTCATTTGGATAAGGAAGGCCTTAGTGTACAAGATGTTTCAATGAATTCTACTACAATTCCTTATTTTATCTTCATGTTGGTCACTCTCAGAGGTTTTTAACACTCCATAACTCATGGAGGGTCCTTAAAATTCATATAATTCATATTTTTATTTTAAATGGATATCTTTCTCCATAATCTCTAAGTAACTTACTTCTTGAGAGATTTATACAGAATGTAGTTGGATTTTTAAGGTCTAAAATTCATGTTTGGATTGAATATAAATAAGAAGTATAATTAAATTATATAAGATCCACTATTTAGTTATTTAGATTTAATAATAAATAGATAACATGGTTTAAACTTATATCTTGAGCAAGTTCATGAAGTGTCTCAATCATTCATAGGCTTAAAAATCTATCAAATGTGTTAGAAGGCCCAAATCCATGTTATTAATGTATTTTAATAAATTTAAAAGTAAATAAATATTTTTAAAACTCATAAATACCATAAAAATAATGAGATACTATCAAAAGGATTCGTATTTTAATGCATAAAACTACTCGATTTGTACACCTAAAAAGATAAGTGCAAATGAGTGAGCAATGTTGGCAATGAGTCCCCATGACTATGAACGAAAAGTCAAATGATTGAGGTTATCAAGTAAAATTTATAAAATATATATAGATTTAGAATCAATATGGTTATTTTCATAAGGTACACATAGTCAATGATGAGTTATAGCCAGTCAAGGTGGATAGAAGACAAGTTCAAAAGTTCCAAATGTAGAGTTAGTCTCCTTTAGGTATGAGATGGTCTTATATTTATTAAGAGGTAGAAGGTATAGGATTTGAGTATGTCTCAGTAGCTCTCTAAGAAAAATAAAAGTGTCTAGGTTATAAAGTGAACATACACTCCCAAAATGTACTTAAGGCACTCAGTTTGTACCTACACTCAAGTCAAGATTGGATGAAGTTTTGACTAATGATGGAAGATGTTAAAGGTGGAAAAATCCAAGTTTGAGTGTTTTAAATAGGTAAAATGTTTTAATCACCTCATAATCCAATGAGTCAATTAGGTAATTCAAGGACTAGGTTTATCAACTAAGAGTCTCTATTGGTAGCTAAGGAGTGAAAATGGCTATGTATAGTTAGTCAAGCCAAGGGAATAGAAGTGTTGAGTTATGTTCAAGGGGTTTGAATATGATTGAAAATATCAAACATGTTAAAATTATTAAGGAGATATCGAGGAGGTACATCACTACAAGGTAGCATTCCTAGCCATCTAAATAACACCTAAAACCATCACCTAAAGCCATATTGTTTGTCACTTCAATCACTAAAGCTAGATTCCAAGAGGCTTCAAGGTAAATTTGGTGGTTAAATTTATCTTATGAAGAATCTAAAGGCACAATAAAAAATTTCAAATTTCAAATCATCTTGATAGGGTCTTACATTATAAGGTGATAGTCATAAGCACATGGAATCATCACCTACAATAGCAAACAAGAGAATAGAGGTCTGGGGATGGTCTTGATGTGTTCGAAGAGCTTAGTAAAAGGTTCAATAACACCAAGTGATAAGCACATCAATTAATTAAGGAAACTAATGAGATTATTGAGTAATTCAGTAATATGGAGATAAATTTGGTCATGAAATAACATTTTATATCACTTATTTGGATAAATTAAGGTATTTTAACTTTGCTTAAGGTGAATAGTTATTTTTTGAGTGTTTACTATCCAAGCCTCTTCATATTAATTTCAATATTATCCAAGATAATTCAAGAACATGTAAGGTTAATTAGAATTATTAAGATTACTTTTTTCACTTGAGGCTTACTACTCACCTCTCCTTAGTCTGTACAAATAGCCTAATATTCACCTATATTCATCTAATGAAAGGAGTGAGCTAGATGTGCATAAATAATAAGGTAGAGTATCTAGAGGTGTTGGGATCCTACTTTAAACTCCAAAAAAGTGTAAATATAGCAAGAGTATCAGTGAATTTGAGTGTAAAGCCCTAAAAAATCAAAGAATGCTTGACATCTTGGAATAATAGACCTATATACCTACATATTTAGTCATGGAAATAATAGTAGTTCCTTTGAAAACCCTATACATATATTAATGAATATGTGGTAGAGTTTGAATTCAGTTCATAAGATATTCTCAAGGATATAGAATAAAACTATATGGAAATCAACATGGAATTGGTTTTACATTAATGAAAGCTATCTCAAAGTATGATTCACATCTTTTGTAGAGAAACTATGTACTTGGCAGAGTTGTGGAATGGATTGTTTAATTCATAAGGGATATAGGGACATTATATAGAATTAAAACATCATATGAAATAATTAAGAAATGAAAAGGACTAAAATAAATTGAATTATATTTTAATATGACATCAAGGAACCAATGGTTGAGCCTACGTGGATCAAGATCCTTTGGGGAAAACCTAAGTCCTAGGAGGATAACACTTGTTTGGCCTAATGTTAAAATGATGAAGGATTTTAAGGAATGTTGTAAAAAATAAAAGTATACCTTAAATTATCCAAGTTATAAAATCAATATCATCTTGGACATATTCTAAATAGAGCCTTCATTATGAAATTAACACCTACAACTAAGACCAAGGATTATTGACAGTGATAGTGTTAGAGTAAAGACAAATGACTAAATCTTAGGAATTGATATGTATAATTAGATGAATATATGAAATTTTTATATTGGGAGTGAACCAAGGAAGTACTTGAGAAGTTACGTAGACATACAACAAAGATACTTATAAGGATTAAACCCATTGAGTTGAGGAATCACTGCCTATACAAGGATTTTGTTTGGTTTATGTGCAAAGTGAAGTGCATCAGTATGTACTTATGAGGGAATTGAATTAGAAGTGATTTAACCCAGATAAACTATGGTATCAAGTCCATTTATGACATAAATTTAAGATTATACATTTATTTGAAAGGTCATGAACTTCATAAAAATCTTCATGTATATAGGATAGCACCTACATGCCTGCTTAAGAGATTACTTAGTCCTAAACCTAAGTAAGGAGGAAAAATAATGTTTGAATAGTTATTGAGATATAAAAATTAAATACATTATATTTATTTTAATAATAACAATTTTAAATTGTAATTCTCAGTTTAAGATGGAAACTAAGACCTTATCTTCAACCTATTATGCACACTAATAACTATTTATAAAAACATAAGCATCGTCCAAGGTGTTATGAAGTAATAATGATATTTTAGAGTTTTATATTGATAAAAATTATATTTAATTTTACATATGATAATGCATCACAATTATCAAGATACCTACATAATATTCTAAGGCCTCGTTATGAGGAGAACACCTATAACCAATATTTTGGCAGAGTATAATCTAGAAAGAAGTGAGAAGATATAGTGTTGTAATCAATTGCATGGGGTTGTGAATGGAATTGGTAAGATAATAATAATATTTAAGGGTTATAATAACATAAAAAAATACTAATTATCAAATTCACAAGGTAAAAACAAAAGTGACCAAGTAATTTCAATCACAGACCTTTTGAGACACATAGGCAGTCTAAGCTAGTCTTAGAAGATTTGAGTGTTGAGGCCTCTATAGGAATGATATATATATAAAATTTTATAAATTTGTTTTTCATGAGTGTATTTAAATTTATATGGTATTTTAAATGTCATACCAATAGTTTAAATAACCACTATTTTGTTTTAGACCTAGTCGACTTCATTTTTAGGGTCTAGTTAAGAGACCTGAAGTTCCACTTGAGTTAAGTAACACAAATCAAGAATTAAAAAAATAATGAATGGATTTTAAAGTATATTAAAACAAATAAAATTATATCCATATGGTATTAGGTTTAAAAACACCTTAGTTATTAGTCTAGGTACTCTTAAGATCTTGCAAAGATAAGACAGTCTTAAAACCTATGTACCCTGACTAGTGCACCAAATGCATACAATGGAAATTTGAAAACTTAAAGAGAATTTATAACCATGGATGGAATTTATTTTAAGTTTTATGAGCTTATACTAGTATTTTTAATGTTTTTTTAGACCCAAAATGCACATAAGACACTTCTCATGCTCAAGGAAAGCTAAGATAGTCACCTGAGGAACAACTTTAGATGATTGTAACATATCTCACAATTTTCATGGGGAGATGATAATTTTGGGAAAATTTATGTGGTATAATAATAATTTTTTCCAAGTGAAATTAGGTTCATTTTATGTCCCAATTTTATAAACAATCATTAAGACCATAAATAGGTCTTAAACCCTCCTAAAACCCTAGTTGTGACCATTTTAAAAAGAAAGGATTGAAATGCACATAAAATTAAAAAAATTGGCCATAAAAAATACTAGAGGTTGTTTTAAACTCTCATAGTATCCTACACATGTAATTTGGCTATACCTTCACTTGTACAGATTTATACAAACTATACTTTTTCAAGGTTTTGGGCCTAAAATAGGGTTTTAGAGAGTATGAGTTAATTTTAATCAATGGGAGAGGTGATTAAAGGCTTATTTTACCTGTAAAATCTCAAAAATACAAAAAAAAATTCTTGGAAGTTCCTAAACTATTCAATTCTTTTAAACCAATCTAAAAATGCTTCAAAAGGGCAAACCTGCCAATGGTGGTTTGATGGTTTGCATAGTTACATAGGGTCTCAAGACCCAAAATTTAGTATAAAGGATGGTATTAGGCTAGGTAAAGTGAATAAAATTCTTTTGGGTGATCTCACATGTGTGGGATCTCCTAGAAGTAAGATTTCTCTTTTTAGGCCTAGGAGGGCTAATTAGGCATAATTTGGATAAGAAAATGAAGAAATGAGGTGCCTCTAATTGGAATATGATCATGAAACTTTGCATGGAGTTGTTAGGCGATACATTATACTAAAAAATTTTCACATGTTTTAAATATGGTCCATAAAATATTCTATATAAGGATATTTTCACATTTTTAGGGTTACAAGGAAGGGGTGTTAAAGAATGCTATGTGAGAAAAATTGAATATTTTAGACTAATTGATGGATAAAAATGACTTGTTTTAGTTTTTATGTCTTGATAAAAAGACATCTATGGTGGAAGTTTTCCTAGTCCAATGAAAAACTTTTGTTTCTCTCTTCCTTGCTTTTTTGCTCATATGGAAGAATCAAGTCTTCACAAGTACTAAATTATGTATAAGAACTATTCAATAAGATTTATAAATCTCCTTCTCACCTTCCATGCCAATTTCAAGTTTATAAAAATTTATACTTGATTGTAATAATATTTCAAGGTTTGGAATGGTATCAAAGACTCCTAATAAAATCTTCTTTCCCTCCAATGCCTAGTCAAAAGACAAAGTCAAAGGTACACAAAGAGTCCTGATAGCCTCAAATAATTGGAGGACCTCATAAATGAAGGAGAGGAAACATTAAAATTAATAGTAGACTATGAATTAAAGACCCACTTTCAATTAAATTACCTTTTCTAGTCAAGGGAGGTATTTAACCAAGAATATAGGGTTCTTTGGCAAGGGTTTAGGCATTGTTATTGGTCAAACTCCACAAATAAAGGATTATGATCTCTTAAATACTCATTAAAATATTAAAAAAATGTCTCACCTTAACCCATACACCAATTTTGATAAGAAATAAATTAATTAATAAAATAATGCTACATTAGAGTTTAAAAAGGACTAAGTGAAGGTTTTATATTTTCTAGTTTTAGGGGCTATTGTCTCCTCTCTCCTCTCTCTCAATTATCTATGTGTAAGCCAATTTTTGGAATTTAAAAGAATATTTAACCTAATTTTCAATAATGCCATGTTTATAAAAAACTTATACTTGCCTATTTTGAGTGAATAAAATAGAATTCACGCCTCCTCAAAACTTGTGTTTAGTGTATTTTCATGGTTTATTAATACATGACATTGATAGTTTATGATTCCTCTCATATTATCCTTTCCTCTTTAATTATTTTCTAGTTTTATCTCATCCTTATAGGTTTTATAGTGTGCTCTAATAATATTTTTAGTTTGGAAAGTGTGATATGTCTTTAATGTCTTTGAGAGACCTATTGATTAGTTGCCTTAGGTTATTCATTGAGCTAAGCCTCTATGTGAAACATTGATGTATGGAGAACTCTTATTTGAGAATTTAAATAAGGTTTATGTTTTAGATTGAGGTAAAAGTAGGTTTTGAAGGGGCCCCGAAACCTTGTTACAAAGAAAGAAAGAAAGATCGTCCAAGACCATAGGCAAAGCCTAAAAACTACTACAAGGAAGTAGCAAAAACAGGTTTTAAATGGACCTGAAACCACCAGAAAGACTTTCGGTCAAAACCCAGATTAAATAGAGATCTGGTATCACCAAAGGCAAAGGATTACAGAAAGAAAACAAAAATTAGGACTAGTTACTAAACCAACCAGAAGAACCAGATTATTCATCCAGTTCCAGTATCATTTTCATAGTTTCTTTTCCTTTCATAACAGTATCCTGGGCAGTGGTTGCCACCTACATAGCTCCTTTTTGTGTATCCTTCTTTCTAGAACTTTGTCTCATCCTTTTGCTGGGTCCCTCCAGGGCTTTGGTCTCTTCATTAGCTCTTTTACCTATATTGATAGCAACAGCACAAATATTGGACGTAACTTCCTCCATTTTCATTCTGTTGTCCTTAATAAGTTCTCGAAGGTTATTTTCATAGGCTTTGAGCTTGATTAGGATCTCCCTTATCTGATTTTCCATATTGTTTATTTTGTTCCAAATAGCTTTCAGGGAATCTTCCATAGTTTCCACTTTCCTCTTGAGATCCATAATCTCCCTACACGTCCAACAATCAAATTGGGATGATGCCTCTGCTTTACAATTAACCCAAGCCATAGGTGTGTGTGTTTCATCATTCTATTTTTTCCCTCTCCATTCCTCAAAATTTTTATTGGGATTGTTCCTGGCTTCTTCAAAGATATCCTCTCGACTCTTTTGTTCCCACTCTTTAATTCCAATTTTAATTTCCATATCCGTATCTTGATTATCATCCTGACCTGAAGTTTCCTTTTCGTTCTTTGAAGTTGGGTCCTCAACAGGGTCATCCTGGACAAATTCATCCTCTGACACTTTATGGTTTTCCTCCGTATCTACAGTTCTATTTGTAGAATCCTCCTCTATGTTGACATCATCTTTTTCATTCTTCTCAGAACATTCTTCATCCTCATTAGAGTTTGTATCCCAGCTTTCAGTTCCTTCTTCTTCTTCCAATTTTTCCTCCCTGGGGTTTTCAATTCTCTCCCGTTCTGTATCTTCTTCTACATTCTACTTTTTAGCACTAGGGAGCTTTATTTTGCCTTTCCCATTTACACTTTCACTCTTTATGTTCCCTGACACCTTAATTTTCCCCTGTTTGGGGTGCTTTACCATTGCACTATTCTTGCAGTAGCCTTCGATATGCAGAATAAGGCCTTCATGTAGGATAGGGCACGTTTCCTTTTTCCTATGAGCATATAAACTTTTGACCAAGGAGAAGCAAAGATAAAAGGGAAAAGACAAACTAACCTTGTGCCTGAAGTGGTTAAGGAAGACAAAATGGAACTTGTGCACATGCTTGCTTCTTCCGTCTAGGATGAAGTACTCCCTTATGCAACTTAAGACATCCCTCCATATCCCTTTTATCTGATCCAATTCATAGAAATCCCCATTCTTGACTAGCTTCTATTCTTCCTCATCTGTTTTGGGGAACTTACAAAAGGCCTCATTCAAGATGCTTGTTTGCTTGGAAAATTTGAGTCCATCCGTAGGCAGCCCTGTAACCTCAGCTATAAAATCCTCTATTAAGTTCACTGTGATACCATGCAGGGTGACCCTTTCATTAGACCAATTTTTTATAAATAAGGTTTATGTTATTATAAATCCTTTTATTGCATATTAAACAAGTTTAGGTCATATTTTGGTGTATCACCCTAGTTAGATAGGTTTTCCTTTCAATTTATCTTTTTCTCTTTTATTTTGCAAGCTAGTAGTGTAGAGTAGGGATCCTAAATAATACATAAAAGGGATATATCCATTATAATATAGAGATTAAATCAACCTATTATTCCACCCATAACATAGTATTATTTTCATATTACTTCAGATTTTGAAGGGTGAAAACTACCTTCACAAGGGTACAAGTCTAGTAGTCAATAATTTTTGGAATGCTCGATGGGATCAAGTACAAAGTTGTGGAAGGATTTGTTGATGTTGTTATTTTAATGATCATAATTTTGAGTAATTCAAACATAAATTTCATATTTAAGTTCTATCAGCTAGTTCTAGGAGCATAGGTATAGTTTCCATGTAAGTGAATCTTCATTGCACCATCTTAATGTTATTTTTATGGCTTACTTTGAAGAAAATGGAAATTTAATGCAAGTTGATGAGCCTTATCAGTAGTATGGTATTGCTTATAAATTTTTTTATGAGCCTAATAGACCTTACAAAGAGTATCATTAGTTCAATAATTAGTCTTATCAAGAGTATGATAACTCATATCATCCTTATAATGACCCTTATCAGCCTCACTATGACCTTGGTTGTGTACCCCAACAACATTTTTAACACTTTTAATAGACATATTCACCTCCTCCTCCATTTCCAACTAAAAATCATGATTCCCTACCCTATATTTGTTGGCATTTAGGACAAACATGATAAAATACGAAGGGGCGATGAGAGTGTGGGATAGAAATTTAGATGTTATACATTTTTACCTAATTGAGAAGATGAGAAAGATAGTATAAATGTTGATAGATAGGTGGAATCATTTGGAGAATAAAATTAGTATGTCATGACTTATAAATTATAAGAGATGATAATAATCATCCAATGGTGGGTAGATAGGTTGATGAGATGGGATAATCAATAGATCCAACCCAAACCAACTTAGCCATCTCTTCCTATCCCCAATCAAACTTCTTATGCTCCAGGTTTCCTCTAAGCTTCACCTACCCTTCCTCAAGAGAATAAGATTATACCATATTAGAGACATTATTTAGCTATGAGTCTTGGTTATTCCATGCTAATCATTTTGAATTAGTCTCCTCCCATCACTCTTTAAGAACCCTCTTATTTACCATATCAAACCTCTTATGCTCCTTGTCCTCATGAAGTCATTGACTATTCTAAAATAGAGACTACAAGATAGCTAATTCAACCTCCAACTAAACTTAATAATTTAAAATTATTACCTTATAATGAGGTATTTAAGTCTTGGGAGAAACATAAGGAGGTGATTTTTATTGAGTTTGAAACCAAAGAAGACTTTGTGCCTATAAATTTTTTCTCATGGATGTCAATTCCATAAAAAATCCAAATGAAGGAAGAAGTGATTATTGAAGAGTCCAAAATTATGGTTACATCTGATATTGATGAAGTGAATCATGTGGGTGAGGAAGGAAATGGTAATGTAGAAAAATAAAAATCTATATCCAAACTCAATTGACTCTCTCTCTCTCTCTCTCTCTCTCTCTCTCTCTCTCCAAGCATTTCTACAAGAATATTCAATCCCTAAAACCTAAAATTACAAAGTAATCCCTTGACTCCTAGACAAACTCCTGATCTTGTTCATTACCCTCCCACCACCTCCCTTCTTGAAGAGGATCATGTTCTATGAATAATAAATGAACAAGTTAAAACTACAAGCATTTTTTAGGGTGAGTGTAGTGAAGATGAAGAAATAATTAAAGAGGAAGAGATATTTTTTGGCACTCCACTTGGTGAAAACAAAGATAACTTGGCCTTCAAAGTAGATGGAGAAGTTGTATCACAAATTAAAAGAGGTGTTTATTTATTTAAAGATATCCCTTTTGGTGTGTTTGAAGACCATGAAAAATATTCCATACATGATGAAAAGGAAATATTTTTAGAACCTATTGATGAGTTTGAAGAGATAGCTATAGTTGAACTTTAGATAAATGCCCCTCATGGTACCTCAAGTGTGTAAGAGAAATATGTTCATGATGTGAAATATCTTAATGAGATAGTAAAAGTGGAAGTCATGAAGGGATTTGAGACATCTCATATTGAGAAAGAGGTTGACTTTGAGTAGGTTGTTTCCTAATCACAACATGATTATATATCAGATATTCTTGATAGCCCTATTTATCCACTTAAGGAAGATCAAGATGTCATTCAATTTGATGTCATTAAAGTTGATCAAATTGAGGAATAAAAGGATGATTGGTAGATATACATTGAGTCTCTATAAGAGATTTAATACCTTTGTAGGGATATGTTACCCATTGGAGAGTATATTTATGAGAAGGTTGATCAAGAGTCACTCATTAAATACCATGATGTATATTGGATTGAATATTCAAAGATTCTTGATGAGCTTGATGAAATTTTAGTAGATGGTAAGAAGGATGAGGTCACTTAATATGCCATAAAGACTCAAGAACAATGCATAGATGAGGTATCACTTGATGAGGTTGTAGATGACAAGCAGTATGGAAAAGATCCTAAAGTACAAGATGAGTATGTCTTCATTGGTGGCTTGTTTAATGCTAATGATTCATTTGAAATATTATCAAGATGATTTCCAATCATAAATCAAGTTATCTCCATCAATAAAAAGTACAAAAAGAATATTGTCTACTGTCCTTACATACCTCATCAAGTAAGTGATCCAAAAAAATTTCCTTTTAATCTTGGAGGAAGATTATTTGAAGGTTAGTTGTAGTTATTTTAGCTTTCTTCCAGGTATTTTCAAGAACATTAGTTTTCTTATGTTTTGTTATAATAAGTGATTTATTTGTAAATTTTCTTTGTTAGTTAGTTTCCCATGTTTTTTATGTTTGTTTACTTATTTTGGAGGACAAAGTTGTCTTATTTCAAGTCAAAAGAGTCTCCTAGTCATGATTCACCAAAATGTTGACAATTTTTACCTCATAGGTCAAATTGTCACCCCTAACACTTTAAAATTTTCTTTTTAGGACATGGTGTAATTCTTCAGGCATGAAAAGATCCATTAGAAACATTTCACATTAGTTTCATCAGACTTCTCAAGTGTTTATAGCAGTGTTAGTAGCTTACTATCACAAACATTCCTAAAATAGCATGAAGTGTACACTACATAAAAGTGTTGGGAAGGCTTAATTATGATTTATTAAATTCAAAGGAAAAATAAGTGTTTATTTAGACATGGCTATTCCATATCTAGAAAAAGGGTTCCTTATAATGCCCAAATTAGGCATACATATTGAAAAAAATGAGGAGAGAGAATATGGGCACTGGATAGGCCTATGACACGTGCCACTCCATGAAATATCAAGTTACAAACAAGAAATTATACAACTAGGTATTTTATGAATTTTCTCTAACATGTGTCATTTTTTTATAATCCTCTTTTTCATCAAGATGTCATAGGATATCATCATTGTCCTCTATCACCCATGTTATCTTCCTTAAAGTTGCCCATTATGAGTGATTATGAAGTGACAAGTAATTATTGGAGTCTAACTGATTGTCTCTACTTTGGACACTTGTTTAAGACTCAAATCTCATCATTTTTCCATCTCTGTTTTGCAATTTCCTTTACAATTCTCATGTTTGCTCTCTTTGAGGCCTATTCCCTGTATCCCTATTTTGGTAAAAATATCCTTGGTTTCAGTGATTTTAAACACTTTCATGTAAACTAAATGTATATTTGAGTACCCTTTATCCCATTTAATATTCACCCATACTTTCATGACCCACATCCCAATGCAAACCCACTTTCTCAACACCCATCTTTCCCAATTAGGCCTAAACCAACCCTATAATACTAGAGACCATATAATTCCATATATTACTTATCCAAAACCTCAAAAATAATTTTTTATAATATTAAATAAGGCTATATGGAAAATTTTGAGGCAATTTCATGGGTTAGAACTCATGTTATCCAAGTTGCAAGTTTTCTAGCCCTAGGTTGGAAAAACACAACCCTAAGGAGGTTAAGAGAAAATAAAAATGCATTAAGAGAGTTTCAAACCGCTTAAAATCAAAATATGACATGAATTAGTTCTAACCCAACTTCCCTCAACCCCTCCAATAATAAATTGTCTTGAACAACCTTTATACCTCTCTAACATGATGAGTTCTCCTAATTCTATGTGCACTTTAGACTTTCAAGTGGGTTATAGGTGCTCTTGTGGTTTTTTATAAAATTATAAACATGTTTATCACCATAAATTATCTCTCATGGATCCTAAAAACATATTATATCAATCTAAACTCCAAAAATTAATATAAATTTTGGCATACTCAAATTCTTGAAAATAGGCTTTTAAAAAGAACTCTTTAGCAAGCTTGTTAATGATTTTTGGGTTTGGTTATTATATATTTAAATAAATTACATTTATTTAAATTATTATATGTTTTATACCATCCATATACCTTCCTAACATCTCCTTTCTATATCTATCACTTTATTTTCTCTTCAAACATCATCTTTCTTACAAGGCTGGCTTCTTAGGTTGAGAATGTGGAGATACAAGGCTGTAAACTTATAGGTCTACATTAAGCCATTTATTATATTTTATTATTTAATTAATCCATATATTTATTATTTATATTTTATTAAATAAATAATACTAAATCCTCATTAAAACACATCCAATTGTCTCTATACACCTGGTTTTGCTTGTAAACACTAAATTGATGTTCCCTAGGTCTATAGTTTGCTAGTTCACTTCCATAATGACCATAAGGGTTTAGTAAATTTATAGATACTATTATGAGGTTATTTTATATATTATTTTAATTATATAAATTTAAATTTCCCCTATACTTCTAATCAAGACCTCAAAAGTGTTTGCTCATTAGACCTTCTTTCTTGTCCTTAAAGACCGTATGTGCTATTTGGATTATATATGGACTAAGTATGTGTTTTTATCTTGTAGAATCACCAAAATATGCTTACTTTAATGCTTAATATGCACATAGAATCCATCCATTCACCATTGATTTGAGAAAATTGAATCTCAAGGCTTTTATAGATATTTAAAAATGAATTAAAATATAATAAAATGTATTAAAAATACATATATACCTCACATACACCCATTTTAGTTCCATTTTTGACTTACAAGTATGTAGACCTGTAGGTTCACAAAACCTCTTTTGGACTTAGCTTTAATGAAGGACACTAAAACCAATAGCTCCTAGGGTATATCATTTAAAATATCTCATTGAGGGTGATTTTTGAGGACATGTGAAGATAGTGTTTCCTAATTGATAATATATAATACTTAATAACATTCATCATTCAAGGACCATCTCAATCATACGTGTAAGTTCACACATTGAACTTATGTATGTATAAACATCTTTTTTCCTAAAGATCATTTACTCATTTATGTAATAGGGATACTTGGATAATGTACATGACTTATTTGGATGTGAATATAAAATTTTATCTCAAAATAAAATTTCTTCCATGCTTAAGAACATCACAACTTCAAAACCCTACCTACCACCTTAAAAGAATAATAAACCACATCACCTTTTTGCTATATTGGCTACTCACACATGTTAAATTATTATGGGTGATGATGTAATAGGAATATTAATACCTTTTAGTATCTCAAAAACCCATTCACTTTCATCCATTATCATGTAAACTCATTGAAATAAGAAAAATCTTGCCTATGGGGTTTTAAGAGGGTTTTGGGTTGCTTATTTTGTTAACAGTTGTTCACAAAACATAGTCATTCAAACCAAGAAATAAAGATTTTAATTTAAGGGAATAAGGGCCCTTATCCACCCTCAAGATAACCAGATACAACTCTCTTTCCTCTTCATGAAATGAGCACTTAAAAGTGGCCTTCACTAGTTTACAAGGAGCTTGATGGAGGAATGGATAAGTTTTCTACCATTTTTGGACCTATAACTCCTTGAAATTATTGTTTTAAGTCTGGGTAAGGTATAAGGATTATTAGAGTTTTTTATAAATCAAATATCAGCTTGGAAACCTAAAATAAGACTCCTATAGATCCCTCTACAAACAAAAAATTACCACATTCTACCTTATTTTCTTGTTGGATCAATGAACTAGGTGTTGATGAAGTTCATCATTACATTTACAATGGTAGAGAAATGTGCCAAGATAGTCTCATGTCATTCCCTACCATTTTTTACAACATATTCTTCTTTGAATGTTAATTAATGAGCAAGAAAACACTTTGAATGGTAACATTAGAATAATGAGTTATGACACTATTAGAATATATGTATGGACCAAAGGAGTGAAAATATGATCTTTGACATGTGTCCATACCTAACAGTAACTCCTTAACCTTTATCACCTTTGAACTAACTTTAAATTGACATGGGGTAGCTTGGACATGCACAAGAAAAAATGAAACAATTACCTTAACTTCTCCAAAAATACCTTAAACTATGTTAAACACATTATAAAATATTAAGCCTTGAACATTAGCTAAAAATTGAGTGTTATGACTTAATATTTTAGCTATCCCACCATATAAAACCTTGATCACCACTATGAATAACACCACTCCTTACCATGATAATACAAGCTATAAACAAGATAATTACCTTCAAGGGCTATCAACAAATTTAAACAAGTATAGATATCAATTTTTGAATTGTTCTTACCTATGGAAGCCAATTTTGGCTAACATATTTGGTAACCTCCTAGGATTACATGCTTGCTATGTAATTAGATTATTTTTATTATTTCCTCCATTGGGATATGGGGTCATCTCAACTCAATACCAATTTAAATATAACTTGAGAAGAGATATAAAACCTTTTTGAGAATAATGTAACATCTAACTACCTTTAACAAACACAACAAGACAAGAATAAAACACACCAAAGTAAGACAACTGAAACCAACAAGACACACATTGTGCTAAAGAGCACTTAGGGAAGACAAAATAAGACAATACTATATATAACTAACCTTTAAGGTCTTATCTTCTTGGATAAATTGGAATAATCCTTTTGTATTCATCATGTGATGAACAAGGATGGTGTGTAAACTATTGTTTAGCCTTTTTTTTTACTTTGATAGATCCTTTCTTGACCACCAATAAGTATCTCTTGATTGACATCAAATGGATCAACAATATCAAACATGTCTTCAATAAAGACAAATTCATCTTAAAGTTCATGATTTACATCATGTTTCCCTTTATCAATAAGAGAGACCTCCAATGTGACCACACCTTAATTCATGGAGGAAACAATAATGTTAGCCTCTATTGGCTCTTTAGGCTCCATATCTTTCTCACCTTGAATATGATCATCTTCATCATAACTTGACAAATCATGAGATTTAACCTCTTGGTGATGAATTTTAGGACTTGTTATCTTGATAATATCTTTTAATTTCTTATCAACAACTTAATCTTGTCCTTTTAGAGGTATTAACCTACCAAACTCTTTAAATTCCTTGAACATGTCTAAATAGGACTACCACATGTTATAAATACCTTCTTTAACATGTTCATAAGATTTAAGAAGACCATCAAACATGATTTTGTCCTCAATATCATTGTCATTCATTTATGATTTATGTTCATTAGCCATGATATCCATCTTAACATTCTCCTCGTGGGTTGTAGGTTTACTATCCAAACTTGAGAAAAATATTTCTAGCTCTTCCAAAAAATAAGCTTATTATTGATGACTTCAAATCATGAAAATTTCGATATCATTCTTACCATTATCTTTAGGTATAATATACTTGTAAAAAAATTGAAAATATTCAATGGAATCAAAACATACCTCATTCTTAGTTGCAATTTGATCAACTATTTCATGATCACCCTTTATTTCATTAAGATTAAATCCATGAAAACTAGATTAGTCTTCTTCTTCCATGAAGAATGGAAGTTCATCTACCCACTCAAGGTATAATTCAAGATTATTTTATTATTCCAAACCTGATTTATCTTCTTCAAGTCTCAAACCATCATCATTACATTCTTGAGCTTCACTTACAACTATGATCTCATGTTTATTAGTAATTGTAGAATATTCTTAATTTTTCAATGCTACCATGCCAAGATTATTGATATATTCAAGGAAACAAAAGTAAAATTTTTGTGAACCATCATCAAGTTTATTAGGAGTTTTTGAGCCTTCAACAACAAGATCACATGAGTTGCTTTAAGGACCGCCTTCTAATCTAGCAGCCATATTGACCTCATTCATACTTTCATCAAGGTATTCCATTTGATTTTATTTTTATTTCATGAAGCATGGGAGAGTATCATGTTATTAAAATGCTATTATATCATCATTATCTCCTTATTCAAGCTCAAAATCATTCTAATCTAACTTATTTTCATGATCATTCATGACATTTTAAGGGATGTCCAATTGTTGGGTAGAAGGTAGAGACTTCTCATCATATTTGGAAGTTTATTTTCTTTCTTCTCCACTAAGGTGAATTCTAATGATGAGTTAATCATCATAATAACTCATCACATCTTCATCATGACCTTTTATAGATCCACTTATAGCTAAAATTTCATAAATCCTTTCAAGGACTACCACTTCATCATTATTTCATAATAATCTTACATTTTTAACTTAATATTCATATTATTTCCTTAATGTAGTAGGTTCTCCTTCACAAAATGATGGGGTGGGTAACTCAATGTCTTTATTTAAACTTGATAGAGTGTCCCTCTAACTTAATATTTTGGGAGGGCTAGGTTGATTGTAGTATTCTTGAAGAGATGGAAAAGGAAATTGTGTTGAGGATGTTGCATTCTTCTCCTTCCACTCCCCAATCACTATATCAAACTTTGATGTATCTTAAACTCATGGATAGATGAAACTTAAAGGGTAGGTGAGGGACTTTAGGAACATGAGAGTTCTCTTGACTTAACTTCCATACACTTCTCTTTTTCTTAACTTTAGATATGTATGGGAAAAGGATCATTTTTAAGGGTTGACATGATATAATTAGGGTTCATATTCTAAGAAGGTCTTTATTGTGTATTGGTTTCAGATTCTTGATGAAGAGTGGATAAAGCTTGTATAGGCATGGGCCTCTCTTGATGGCATATTTCAACTTGGACTAGATTTAGAGAAAAATAAGGTTGATTTGGAATAGGATAAGGCATATAAGGATGAATATATTTCATTTTCTACCTCTATTCAAGTTTTAATCTATTATTCATATATTAGATCAAGATTCTTATGTCCATCACATCATTTATTAGTATATATTGATGTTATCTCTTAATATATTCACACCTAGACTTAGTCAAATTCACTAAATCCTTCATCACTTGGATGTTTTCATTTTGAATAGAATATTTATAGATAATCAGACCAAGCTCCTTTTATTTATAAATTCCCCTCATTTTTATTTCAATATCTACAAGTTTTTTTTAAAAAAAAAAAAACTCTAAGAAGGATGGAGTAAGATCAGTATGACTTTGAAAATGTTGACTAAAGAGATAAGTAGTGTTCCAAAGAGGTTTAGTTGGAGTGAGATGAGTCATATACATTTGTTTATAACCTTGATAAGGTTGGCATGCTATTATTTTAGAGCCACTTGGGGTCAATCCATGAATACCATAAACTTGATATGAAGAAAGTGAAGGCATAAAGTATGCATCATGACTAAAATAATGATGAGAATACATACCAATTTATAATTTTTAAACACTTTGGATACTTATACCATATTTGGTTCACTTGGAGTTGTCATTTACTCTTGTGTTCATAACTCAAAAGGATGATATATTTAAGAGTAGAATCAAGCATTATTCAATGGATAAAATCCTTATACCATTAGGCATGCTAGAACTATTATTAACAAAAATTTCACCTTTGAGGAGGGTGTTCAAGCCTCCCTACTTAAGCTATAGGATGGGGACTCTTCAAAGGTTGTTGTTGACATTATAGATGAATATAACCTCTATAAATGGATATCTTACTTGATGCATCATTTAAGAACTATCACTAAACCTACTGATTGAATGGAAAAGGAAGAGAAAACTAAAATAAAATTAAACAAGGGAGGTGATGCAAAAAATGTTTCTCCTCCACCTACCTATAGTGCATTGAGAACATGAACTATGACTAAATATAGTTACATAACTAAATGGGGTATCTAAACATGAGTGTTTCACATAGAGGCTATAACATGATGCATAGACTCAGGGTTGATCAAGAGGCCTAAAAGATACTAATGATTGCTTCCAATTTTAATCCATACAAATATATTTATAATCACTCTATATGACCTAAAAATATGACCAATCACTTATAAAGAGGTAAAAAAAGATAAGAAAAATATGAGGAAGTTGTTTACTATCACTAACATTCATCAACTAGAGTGAAGTGCACACTATATATAAGTGTTAATAATACTTCATTAAAATTTATTCAATTAAAAGTAAAAAAAAGTGCTCATTTGGACAAGACTATTCCATATCTAGTAAAAGGATTCCTTACAATGCCAAAATTAGGGATACATATAAAAGAGAATGAGAAGGAGAGATAATATGGGCACTAGAGAGGCCTATGAAAATTGTCACTTCATGAAGGAGTAAGTTAAAAAAAATAAGGCATGGAATTAGGTATCTTATGAATATTTTTTACCATGTGTCATCTTGTTTTAATCTTCTTTTTCCTCAAGGTGGCATGGGGGATCATCATTATTCTCTATGACTCATCTTCTATTCCTTCAAACTACCAATTAGGAGTGATTATGAAGGGACAAGTCATATTATTGGAGTGTAAATTATTTTCTCTACTTTTGACACATTTTTAAAACCTAAATCTCATCACTTTTCCACCAATGTTTTGCAATTTCCTTCACAATTCTCATGTTTACTCTCTTTGAGGCCTATTCTTTGTATCCCTATTTTAGAACAAATAACCTTGGTTTGGGTGATGTAAGACACATAGATGAAAAATAAATGTATATTTTACTACCCTTTATCCCAATTTATCTTCACCCAAAATTTCATGACCAAAAAATCAATGTAGACCCACTTTCTCAATTCCCATCTTTCCTGATTAAGCTTAAAGTAAGCCCACAGTACTAGAGACTATGCAAGGCCATATATTACTACTATAAAACCTAAAAAATATTTTTTTACATATTAAATAATGTTATACAAAAAATAAATGATGTATTTTTATTGGTTAGAACTCAAGTTATGCAAGTTACAAGTTTTCTAGCCCTAGGTTGGAAAAACATAGGCCTGAAGAGACCAAGGGAAAATAAAAATGCATGGAGAGATTTTTGTACCAATTCAAATAAAAATAAGACATGAATTATTTATTTACCAAATTCACTCAACCCATCTAGAATCTTTTATCTTTGAAAAACCTTTATATTTCTCTAACATGACAAGTTCTCATAATTCTATATGTACATTGGACTATTAAGTGGGTTATAGGTGCTCTTTTTATTTTTGATAAAATTATAAAAAAAATTATAACCATAAATGGTATATAATTTATACCGCACACTTATTATATCAATATAAACTCCAAAACTCATTGAATTTTTTTGCATACTCACTTCAATTCTTGAAAACAAGCTTGTAAAAGGAGCTCTTTAGTAGGCTTATTAGTGCTTTTTGGGTTTGATGCTTTTAGAGTTAAATAAATATTATTTATATAAATTATTATATATTTTATACCATATATATACCTTCAATACATATCCTTTATATCTCCATAACTTTACTATCTCTTCAAACATCATCTTTCTTGCAAGGTTTGCCTCTTAGGTTGAGAATGTAGACCTACAAGTTTATAGACTTGTAGGTCTACATTAAAATTATATTAAGAAATTGATGATATGTTATTTTTTAATTAATAAATTATCTTCCTTATTTACCTTTTATAATATTTTTCAATACCAAAATCCTCATTGAAACACCTTCAATTATCTTTATGCACTTGGTTCTGCTTGTTAACACTAAATTAATGTTCCCTGGGTCTGTAGCTTGGTAATTCACTTAAATAATGACCATAGGAGTTTTTTATATTTTTATATAATATTATTAGGTTATATTATATCTGACCTAAATTATATCAAATAAAATTTCACTTGTACTACCAATCAAGACCTCAAAAATGTCTATTCATCATACCTTCTTTCTTATCCTTGAAGATTATAGGTGATATTTAGATTATATATACATTGAGTATTTTTTATAACTTTTTTTTTAAACTTTTATATCATTAATAAATTTATTTTTAAATTCACCCAGATTTTCTAATTGTTTTTATCTTGTGGAAACACCAAACTATGCTTGCATGAATGCTTACTATACACCTAGAATCTAGAATCCATCCATTCATCATTGATCTGATAAATTTGAATCTCAAGGATTCTAGATATATTTAAAAATCCATATAAAATTACCATATACCATTTTATTTCCAATGTTGACCTACAGGTCTATAGACTTGCAGGTTCACAAAACCACTTTTGGATATGGCTTTGATGAAGGACACTATAACTAATAGATCCTAGGGTCTATAATTTGAAATATATATTTGAGGGTGATTTTTGAGACAATTTTAAATATATTGTTTCATTTTTTGGAATATATAATATTTGATAACATTTATCCTTGGCAAGGACCATCTCAACCATACTTACAAGTTCACACAACTAACTTATGCATGCATAAACATTATTTTTTATTGAATATTGTTGCCTCATTGATGTAATAGGGATGATTATAGAATTTAAATTACTTTGTTGATTTCAATAAAAAAATTTTACTCCAAAAACAACTTATTATATGCTTGATAATGTCAAAACATCAAAACCTTGTCTTCCACCTTAAAAAATAATAAAACACAACACCTCTTTTTCTATATTGGCTACTCACACATTCCAATTGATTCTCAGATATGATTTAAGATGAATATTCAGACCCTTAAGGATCTTAATAAACCATTTTTTTGAATCCATTATCCTAAAAACTCACCAAAAGAAGAAAAACCCTACCTATGGGATTTTAGGAGGGTTTTGGGATGCTTATTTTGTTAATGATTTTTCATAAATCATAACCATTAAAACCAAGAAATAATTCCTATAATTTTAAGTTCATAATGTACCCTATCCATCCCCAATATCATATCCAAATCTCTTTTCTCTTCATGAAATGAGCACTTGAAAATGGCCTTCACTAGCTTGCAAAGAGCTTGATGGAGGAATGGATAGGTTTTATACAATTTTTTGACCTATAACTCATAAAAATTCTTTGTTTTAGTATGCTGAAGGTATAATTATTCTTTTATGTTCTTGAAAATCAATGCTTATATTGGAAACCTATAATGAGTCTTTTATAGACCCCTCTACAAGAAAGAAATTACCACATTTTCCCTTCTTTTCCTATTGGAGTAGTGAATTAAGTGTTGATGAAGTAACTCATTTCCTATATAAAGTTGGATCAAAATGCCAAGATAGTCTCATGCCATTCCCTTCCATTTATTACAACATATTCTTATTTCAATATTACAAAATGAGCAAGAAAACACTTTAAATGGTGCTTAACATTATAATAATTAGTTTTGACACTATTAGGATAGATATATGGACCAAAATAGTGAAAATATGGTCTGTGACGTGTTTATAACCTATAAATACCTCACAAATCTTTATCACCTTTGAAATAACTTGGACTTGACATGGGGTAGCTTGGACAAGCATAAGAAAAAATGAAACAATTACCTGAACTTCTCCAAAAATATGTTAAACTATGTTAAATACCTTATAAAATATCAAACCATGAACATTGGTTAAACAACTAAGTTTTATGACTTAAAATTTTGAGTATGCCACCCTAGAATACCCTGATCACCACTAGGAACAACACCACTCCTTACCTTGATATGATGAACTATGAATAAGAAAAGTACCTTCAAGGGCTATCGATAAATTTAAACGATTCTAGATAATAATTCTTGAATTTTACTCACCTAAGGTAGCCAATTTTGGCTAAAACTATGTATAAATATCAAGTCATCTACATAAAGACAAAAATATAAGATAATATAACTAGATGCTTATATGTAAATATTTTGTTCATTTTAATTTTTTACATATATTTGATCCAATAACTATATATAAATTATTGATATACAATATATTAGAGATTTATTCAGCCCATAAATATTTTTCTTGAACTTATATATCCAAACTTCTTTACTAGTTGCCTCAAAACCTTGTGGCTGCCACACATATACTTATTCCTCAGTCACTCCATGTAGGAATGCACTATTAACATAATTTTATGTATTTTAAAGTATTTTTTATATATTAAAATAAAAATTAGTATTATATTGTATTTACATTCCACATATGCATATATTTTCCTCATATCCAACCTCATATGTTTGTGAAAATCCCTTTGCAAGTAGTATAGCTTTCAAATTGTGAAATGTGCCATCACTTTTAACCTTGGCCTTGTAGTCCCAATTTTTACCAGTGACATATTTATTCAAATTAGGATGAAATAAATTCCATGCATAATTCATATAAATTTAATCTATATCTAATTTTCTATCATCAATCCATTCTTTCTTTTCACTAGTTTGTGCATAACTTCTAGGTTCACTAGTCATAAAAAAGAATGCAAACATAATATTTTCATAATAAGCATAATAAAATAAGATAAATTTCTGATGTTTTATAATTATTATCCTCATATCATAATTAATCCATTATATTAATTTATGGATGATGATTAAATAAACTCTTGTTTTTATTAATGTTGATATAAATGGATGACTAGTCTACTGCAAAGAGTTTATTTTTTTCTTATTGAACAAGAAACATGTGTATGAAATTGTAATCCCTAAAAATAAAATTCAAGAGGATAAAACCATTAAATTTTTAATTTTTTTATATACAATATTATAATATATATACACATTATTTTCAAAAAAATTATAATCCCTAGAAACAATTGTGGATTTACTAATAGAATTATAAAACTTGTATGCTTTACTTTCATCACTATAACCTATGAAAATATGATCACTAATCTTAGTATAATATATATCACCATTACCAATATTTTATTATAATTTAATTTTTCACTTTCATTAAAATTTAATGGTCTTTCCATCTCCTAATTGCACTTGGATTTTGAAGAAATCATCTAACTTGATGAAATTATCTTTATGGCTTGTCATGTGATTTGAGAAACTTGAATCAAGAGACAATTTTATTTACTTCCTATATTAAAAAAATATGTGAGAAAATAATGTGAGTGATATTTAAAATCCTTATTTTCCCTCTCTTTATTAACTTAATTCTTAGTTGCTAGTATCTTGTAACCTTTTATCATGTGTCATGGTTTTTTACAGTAATGACATGTAAAGTATTTCTTATTCTTACATGTGTAGTTAGATTAAAATTTTACATATAAATTTATTTTTTTGAAATAAATTCATTATTATTATTATTATTATTATTATTATTATTATTATTATTATTATTATTATTATTATTATTATTATTATTTGTCTATTAAATAATTAGCTTTATTAAAAGTGCATGTTCTAGATCATGTTCTACATATCCTATGTATAGTTTCATTATGTCTTCATGAGATAAAACATAACGCACTAAGTCAGCAACACACACACACACACACACACACACAAACACACACACACACACACACACACACACACACACACACACACACACACACACACACACACACACACACACACACACACACACACACACACACACACACACACACACACATGTATTTACACTCTTAAATAGCGATAAAAATATGTATCCATATTTGCATTAAATATCTCAAAATATTCATTAATATAACACTATCTTTGATATTTTCTATAAACCATCATTTTATGTACTAAATCATTTACCCTTATGAAATAATCTCCTACTCCTTCTGAATCTAACATTCTCCAATTTAAAAAATTCATTTTAATGGTTTGGATTTTTTATTATATTACCTTAATATAGAATTTATATAAATTATCCAAGATATTCCATGCATCATGATAATTTTTCATGCTATAATTCTTGGATAAATGTTCGGGTCTATGGCACTTTGAATATAGAAGAAATCTTGTGCATCTCCATTTTCTTCCTTAATTATATATTTTTATATTATTTAAAATTATTAAAATATTGATATAATTTGTATCCATGGATAAATTTATCTTAAAATAATTTCCACACAATAATTATTTTCAACTCATCTCTCCAATACTCAAAGTTGTCACGTTTGATAATAGGAATATTCATGAAATAAAAATTCATTGAAGCCATTGTTTCTTATGACAATGGCCAAAAAAACCTTTTTAACCTTGATTAAACATTGTTATGATACCAAATTAAAGTTTTTAATGTATCAAGTAGTGAAATTAATCTTTGATCTAGTCATAAATTAAAGCTATGTATCAACCAATATGTCTTAGAATCACTAGTTGTTATACTAGTTGTGTTGTAAGTGATATTTTTAACCAAAAAATGCACCTAATAATTTTTTTATTATCATTTATCCTAAATTATAAATTACACTTAACCTATTTTTAGATGAATGGATAATTATTTAGACTCAGCTAAGTACATTTTTAGTGAACTATAATTAACTGGTAGTTTTAACTATGTTCTAGGAAATCACTGAAAAGTGTCCAAAATTAAAAAATAACTAATTTAGGACATAAATAAATATAATAAACATCATAAAAAATAAAAATAAAAAATAAAATAACTATAGAAATATAAATCAGGTGCCCATATTGAAATAAAACTTAATAAATGATGGAGAATGTGATTGGAATGATACAACCAACATGCAAGATGAAGATGGAAATCTAATCAAAGGTTGTGACACATATGATCTGGTACCTATACATATGAATCCACTTTATGATATAATTTTCTTATAGTTTAAAATATTTATTTGTACATAGATTATCTAGTTTCACATTCTTGGTAATGCTTTTATCCAAAATTACATAGCATTCCTTTAGCCCTTGGATTTATCTTCAATTTGAGCACTTGTCTTTTTGCTTTTCAAACTAATTCAAAAAATCCAAAACAGATATATTACATCAATTTTAATACACTTTCTTAATACCAATTAATTAAATTTTTATCAAACATATTTACATGATAAGTATTATATTTTAAATCACATGATCATTCTATCTCATTTTTTACATAAACACACATGGTCATGCTTCTCATCTATGCTACATTGCTATGAATCATTTTTCTCATACATTTTTGGCATATAATTTTACTTTTATTTTTATTACAATGTAATTTTCACCTTTTTATATATTTTTTTATTGCCTTCAATTATTTATTTTTCAAAGCCTTGGTTATTATATTTTCTAAGAAAATTAAAGTTTGATATATTTCAAAAATCCAAAAAAAATCCAAATAATTCATAAAACTAAAACTTTAATTTACATAGATTTTGTAATATTGCATCTTATTATTCTTTTTTTTTGCTTTTTTGATCACTTGATACCTTATTCTATGGTCATGGATTTAATTAGATTTGTATTTCCTCTTTGACCTCCTATTTTAATTTATGAGATTTGAATAGATCAAAATAGTAATAAAATGTGTTCAAATATGGCGTGTTACTCTCTATTGTTTTAGTTTGCATTGCCATGAAATCATATTTTTGACATTGTAAATTTGAAAAAATGAGAGTGGATAGTCACTATCTTGCATACTCTTGTTGTTCATGCATACTTCCAATTTTCAAAATGGGGGCATCTTGATCATTTTTTTACCAATCTATCCAAGTACATTAATTTCATAGGCACATTGTGTGATATATTGATATATCCTTAATATTAGTACATATTTAACACATTAATTAATTTTAGTTTCAATCTTTTGTTTTATAAATATTTTAAAATATAAAATCATTCATATAAATGTCAAAATATAAAAAACATAAAAATAAAATATAAGATCATGACCTAAAATTGATTTTTAATCTAGTTTGCATCTTTACAATATGTTATTTATCATATGATTAATAGATAACATATTAATTTTCTATCACACATACATTTCATTAGTATATAGGAAGTGTTATGCAAGACATACAAAAATTTCTAAAGATTAATATTTTGGACTCTCCTTATCCATTGGCTTTACTAAGATGGGGGCATATTATTCACAAGTGAGAATATGTGGGTATTATCATTATATAAAATATATCATTGAGCTTTTAATTTGATACAAATGTCTTACTAGGATATTATTACATGACATATGCATAGATTAGACTAACTTTTTTAATTATATGTTCCATTGATGTTTCTTACTTGTACATAGTAGATTAAAAATTTTCTTAATTATTATGTTAGACCTTAGAATTTGTGTGATACTCTTGTATTGATGCATATTTATGATATCTTTTGTAGTGTGTGACATTTAAACATGTCGTTACTTTAGCTCTTTCCACTATGTGTGGTACATAATATTTGAACATAACCTTGATTATCACCTTGGCCCCAATTGGGGTGTGTGATATTTAAACATGTCCTTGATTTATTCCTTGGCCCTTTGTGTGTATAAAATTTTAAAATATCAATCATTTATGACATTGATCATGTATATGTAATTGTTTACAACATTTTAACATGTCATTGCAATTGGTCCTTGGTCCATCTATGTCAAATTATATATTTTTTTTATGATTTTTGTGTGTCTGATTATTAGTATTTATGATTTTGATAAGTGTTATGATCCATATCATGCACTCATAAAATAATAACATATGAATTCTATTAGCTTCAATGTTACATTCTATAGGCCTTTATTCTACATTCTATATACAATTCAACTCTTACTATGCTAACACATTTCCATATAATACAATTTTCAATGATAACATCCTATTATGCATGTTTCAAGTTAAATTTTATTTTGAGATGAGTGGTTTTTTAAGGATAAAATTCTCTCACTTCAAAATGGGGGAACTTATATAAGATTTTCATGCATGAGATAATCCATTTTCAAAGAGAAAAAATTAGTCATGAACACAATCATAATTAAAAAATAAAAAATTAAGTTATTGATACAAATTTTTGGGGAATATGTTATTACATAGACACTCCTATTTTAGTCTTAAAGAGAAAATTCACACAATTACATAGTTTGAAAGTTATAATGAACAATCACATATGGTTTCAAACTATACAACTATAGTGGAAGAAATAATAAAAAAAATTGGCCACAATATTTTGGACATGCTAGGATCATTGGTGTATTCCATTCACTTGTGATCATGTTTTCATATACCAATATATACTAGGATAAAACCAATACATTACAATTTAATCTACAATTCATATGCATTGGTTCATTAATGATAGTTGCATATTGCATGACTTTGATTCATTGATAACTATATCTTTATGTGTGTGAATACATTTTTATTCATATCTATTTATATATAAATATCAAAAATATTGATATGCATAGTTAGGTTTCAAACATTTTTCAATGAGAAATAGTTTCACTTCAAAGAGTAAATGAAAGTTGGGTTTTGAATACCCCCAATTTTATCAAATGTTTCAGCCAAGGAACCATCTTCTCTAAGTGATTCATGGGAGAAAAAACTATCCAATGATTCAATAAAACATCATCACTAGAAAAGTCATAAAAATAGCATTGATGTCATACATACATGTGTATTCATTAATATTACTTCAAATTTAAAATTTATCAAATGCAAGTAATTATCAAATTAGAAAAGTTAATGTAAAATTAAAAAACATAAAAGTTTAAGAAAATTTTTAAATATTCAAATTCAAGTTTTCAAATTTTAATTTTCAAAGAAAAAAATGAATTCATGTGCTTTGCAAGTTTTTCCAAATATTATGGTGACTTGCATGATTGAAGCTTACAGCTCAAAGACAAAGTGTGTATTACACACTAAGGTATGGATTTATATTAATCTAGTAATTTAATTTTTAGAATAAAGGGGCTAGGTAAATGTAGTGATCTAAATTTATCCATGAATATTTGATCATGCCTATTTTATCCCTTTTTACCATTAACTGATGTGTACAATTAATTAACCCCAGTTTCACTAATTTGATCCATCATAAGCATTAGAGAATAACTTATTTAAAAAAAAATACTATATATTATCACATACATAAATTATATTAAAAATAAAAACACCTCCATACATATGTATTCTCTAACCTAAACACAAAACTCAACACCTCTCCTTAAGGAACAATAATGCTCAACAAGATAGGAATAACTGTCATTCCTATCTCTTTCTACTATTTTTCCTTCCCTCATAAAATCTAAAATTTCAAAAATTAAATCATATTTATGTTCATCCTTAATATTCAAAAAAAATTAAATTATTATTTTTACCTCTTGAACCACTATAAAATCACATTTAATTGATTTATTTCAATAATTTTAGAAAAACTTACCAAGTATATTTAAAAAATTATCTACACAAGTGTACATTAAACAAAAGTTCCTATTCTTCCCAAATTAGTTTCCAATAACTTCAAGTAGTTATGATCCAAATATAAATTTAGTTTTATGCATCCCTATCCAAAGACAACCAATTATTCAAGCCAATCCTAGATGCATTCATATAGTCAAAGGAACCAAGTTTCACAATGCACTTAGGTGGGATAACTACATAGAGGTTTGATCCCTCTTCAAAATATTGGTATGTAGTCAATACTCAACATAATTGGGTGTTTATGTCCAATAAAAAATCAAATTATAAACCACTTTTACTCCTTCACATCCATTTATATCCTTGTGGCACAAAGATAGGGTTTGCAACTTCAAGAAGGCACATACAAGTTTTCACACACTTCCAAAGGCTAAAAATTCACATATAAATCTAATTCTAGTTGTTTCAAGGAACTTCAAAATTATTTCATGATTTTATAAAAATGAAAAAAATTCCCAATAGGGACAAACACATATTCCATTAATGTCCTCATCTTTTGATTCTATACTTCTTCCATTTTACCTCTAACTTCTATGTATTTTATGGGTTTTATCCTATTTTTATTTTATTTCACTCTATCATTAATTTCATATCCTAATTCAAAAAAATATAAGTATATCTCTATTTTTCATATTTGAGGCTTATTATCATTAATTGTAATTCACCAATTATAATTTCTTGTTTGTAAGTGTGTTTACAACACCCTGCTTTATTCAATTCAATTTATCTAATTAATAATTATTATCACATTAATTAAAAATTTAGATAAACCATTATTTTTCATCTATAATTAATTATATTAAAGGAATGTGAAAATATAATTTCATTTGAAAGGGAATATTTGATTACCTAATAGGTTTTAAATTAAAAATTACACTACATATTCAAGTAAGAATCTTAAATAAGTGGATTAAGATGGTAATGATAGATAATGAGTTGGAGAAAAATATTTTCAACACAAAATTTCTAAAAAAACACTTGGTATCAATATAAATTATACCAATAAATTTGGTCTAAAAATCAAGGGTTTTAAAAATACGCCTCATCAAGAAATGGGAGCAATTATGTTTGATGTAAAACATGAGCCTAAAATTTTATCCACTACATTTCAATTAAATTTAAACAATCTAAATTATAGTATTTTAATTGGTATATCTTGGATTCATTATATGGACATTTTCCCATCCACTCTCATTATTTATTTATAATTCTTCATAATGTATGTCTACATACATGGCTAACAAAAAATAGACCTTTGAAATTCCTATATTATTTCTCTTTAGACCAAACCCTAATTTTGATTTTAATTGAAATAAGACCTTAAAATTGATTATAATTTTGGGTTAGAATAACCCATATTAATCCCCACTAAATGGATAAGTATTTCATACATTTTAACACTCTTAATAGTTCTTAATTCACATATAGTTTTCCCACTTATATGTATTTATGAAATATTTTAAAAAATATAGAATTGACTACTATATTTTGATCTTTGATACTTTTCACCATTCAACTTTTATTTAATGTATTGATATTTATTTATGTAATAATCTATGGATAATCCTTAAAGGTTTAAGATGTGCATATGCAATTTTGATAATGTTCTAAGAGAGTTCTAAGTGTTTGCAAAATAATGCTAAAATGTACCAAAAAGTGATTAATAACCTTGAAAATCATTTGTATTTATATATGACTCTTAAATATTCTCAGTATGACCCACCCATAAAATTTATAGGTGAACTTGATGTAAACTCCATAATATTAATAATAGTTATTAAGGAACCTAGATACTTCTCATAGAGGGAGACACCTACATTAACTAAATCTGACTAGGCTACATGGATTGTCTTATAAGTTTAAAATATGGATATGGTTTGTTTAGTATTTTATAAAGTTCCTAATAGACTAAACAGACCCTAAAAAATGTATTTGTTGAATATAAGTGTTTAAGAGAGTAGATGTGTAAAAAAATATATGGAAAGTGTGCTCAATATTAAAATATAAATGCAATGTCTAAGCATGTCCAAGTATCTCAAATTTTAAAAAATATCAATAAAATAGGGTTTTAAGGTCCCTCACTTCTTTTATTAATAAAAAAAGTTATTATAATAATAACTAGTTGTATAAACAAGTAAGACCAAAGTTACCTCAAGGGAAACCTCCAAAGAAAAACCAAAAACCAAAGAATAATGACTGAGAATATCCCACAAAATAACTACATAAAAAAATCATTATACAACTAAATCACAATCACTTATGTAGCCATATATTTAAACATTATTCCTTGGAAAAAAAGATAGATCATCCATAGCGAATACCAAAATTCCAAAAATTTAAATGGAGAGCTATCTTCCATAAATCCTATATATATATAAAAACTTCTACACCTAAAACACAACCACTTTTTTAGCCACAAACTGAAACTATATTGCATAATATAAAATCAAATATTCTATATTATATATAATAATATAAAAAAAAATCATAAATACACAACAACAAGAACTACAAAATTATTCAAAAAATAAAATTGAACATTCAAAATTAAATCCATATAATGAATACAAAATAATACTTCCACAACCAAAGTTCTATTTTTTTTTAACAAAAGGTAAACAAATTCTAGAGCCACTTCTCTACATCTTCCAAAACATTACTATTGAATCATCCATGTAAAACATCAAATGCTACATATCTTACTATGAGATGTTAAAAACATATTATAGGAAAATTTCCATTTGGAAGAATATTTCCTATAATTTACCAAATTCTATTCAATATAATTGGAAAATGAAAATTAATTATCATTTAAATGAATAATTTATAGAACATTTTGCACAAGACAAATAATTTTTACATTATTCACTAATGAGGAAACTTTGAGAATTCCATTAGCAATATTAGGAGCTAAACCAAGAATGATAGAATATTAATGTTTAGAATAACACTAATCCACCACCATAATAGATCCATAGTTATAATAATAAATGTATCATTTGTTTGAAACAACATGGGAAATTTCTAGTTTCGTAAACATATAACTTATCTCATTTTAAGTCTCAAAATCAACAAAAAAATTGATGAATAAAATTATAATATTTCTACCTAATTATCTTTCCACCCTTGTTTTTAGAAGTCAAAACCTTATTTTGAAAATATTTATCTAAATTAACCACTTTAAATCATGATATAAATTTGAATACAGTCATCTCAAAATATAGTTATTATACCCAAATACAATCCATTATATTCAACACCATCTATTTTGGTAACCCTCTAGACAATTCCATTTCCACACAAAAATGGGAAAATGTATATTGGGTGTGATACCATTTTTATATTTAAAAAAGTCATTAATTATCTCTAGTTTATTTAAATAAATAATTACCCAAAATGCATGGAAAGGTTTAGAAATATCACCCATATTAGTGCCATAAAAAAATTTAATTTAAGGGGTTCAACTTAGGGAACCCATGATTCAAACAAATAATAGTTGAACCCTAGGACCAAGGACATAGAATTAAATTCACCTCTCTATCCTCATCTAAATTTTATATGACAATAAAAATACCCTAGCATAAGAGTAAATAAATAGATCAATGGATAGAAGTGGACACCAATTTTAAAAATTCAAGGCATGAAGATCAGTTATAGATGGAAAAAATTTGTGAAAATTGTAATTGATCCCCTATTCTAAATAATGTTGTTTATTTTCCAATACTTTTACTAAAAAATATTGAATGAATCAAATATTAGGGTCAAATCATACACTTTAAAGGAATGGGGATATTAAGGAGAAAGTATTTTATCAATCTTGGATGGAGGAAGATATGAGGTAGAAGCAAATATCAAACTTTTAGGACTTGGATCTGGATACATAATGTGAATACAAGATCCCAAAAGACCTTTATATTGAGTTTAAATTAATTTTATATTTGAAATAAAAGTAGACATGACTAATACTTCATCTTTAATTAATCCCATGCCTACAAGGTGTGTATAATTAGTCATAGATTTTAGCCCAAGATTATATTTAGATAATATTTCTCCCCCATCTAAATGAATCTTAAAATCTTATATATTTTTTCAAATAAAAAAAGAGGATGAGGAAGGAAGGAGGAAAAATTATGAGAGAAAAATTCAAATGGAGAGGAAAATATCACTAGACCATCATCAAAAGGGCATATAGATCATAAAACTATCATATCTTATAAAGATCAATCTACATGATAATAATAAATGATAGGTAAAATAGGTTTAAATAAGGATGAGACAATTGGAATAGTAAGAAGGAATAACAAGGTAAAGGAGTTTCTATGATTAGGAAAATTAATTAGGAGTACAAATCCCTCTAACATGTTCTAGATTCAACTATCATCCTTTTGCCTACTCTTATAACTAATAAAGAAAATAATGCCTACCTAATATGAATTTTTTTAACCTTTATAGGTCCAATATGCCTATGGTGTAATCCTTATATGTGAATGCTAAGACATTTCCCTTATGATTTAAACATTTTTTGATTTAGTATGTTTCAATTAGATAATTAAAGGTGAATTGAAAAAGGAATCTTGTGATTTTTATTCCTTTATTGGGTCATCAAGATTATGACATAGAATTTTATACTTATGAGTGAAAACCCATACATAAAATTTATTCCTTTCAATCTTCATGATTCTATGATTTGTATACTCATTTATTTCATATAACCCATTAACCAATACAATAAACAAACCATTACTATGCTCCCATTTTGAGACATAATTTCTTCTTGATGTCCCCCACATGGACCTTGGGAAAACTAGCACAATGTTAAAACCTTCAAATAACTTCAATAAATTTTTATTGAAACATGATAAATAGATTTTATTTCTATAAATTCCCCTAAATTTTTAAGGAAATTTAAGAGCAATAGGCATGAATATTGATATATGTTTTAGGAGTTATGAATATTTATTGTGAATTATAGGGTAAGAATTGATATGAGATATAATAGAGTTCATGTCATTCATGTTAACTAATATCTCCTCATGATTTGAGGAATTAGGGTTAACCATCATGTCTATGTAATTTTCAATGAGAACTAAATTTTGTTGATTTTATAGTTTATAAAAGTTGTTATGTTCTTGAGGTCATGCATTAATGATTTTATTGTGATCTAGAAGAGGATTTTGATAGATCCTAAATTGAGAATTAGATTGGTTAAGTGTGTCATCCTTGACATAACCTAAATTAAATTTTAAAACATTATGATTTTTTTTATAACATTATCTTTACATAACCTCATACAAAACATTATGTCAAGTAGGAAACTATATTCTAAAGTGTAAAGGGAATGGAAATTTTAATGAGAATGACCCTAATTAGATTAAAAGAAATAAATTGTTTAGTTATCATAACATTATAGTTTTATTAATGGATCATCAAATTATTTTCATTAAGTTATATGGATATTTTTACTAATCCCTACAATTTCAATAGTTTGATGTGTATCATTTTGAGGGCTTCAGGGAGAAGTTGGTTGAAAATGACTTCTCATAATTCATTGGGAGAGAGTCACATTTTTTGAACCACATGTCAATATTGAATGAATATTTAACTTAGAGTCAAAACTATGATCATAATTATATATGAAACCATCATTAGTAGCATGAATGTTTCCATTGGGTCTCATAAGCATTTATGTGTTTCATTTGAGTTGAGGCACCATAAATTTTATTAAGAGATTGTCATGTATTTTACCTTGATTAAAGGCTTCTACAAATAAACTAGGAGAGAAATAAATAAATTCATATTTAAATATTTGTTTTAAATTTGTTGTAAAAATATTGAATATATTTTAAGAACAATAATGTTTCCACACTCCATTCGAATGTGATAAGAATTTTTTAGTTATAACTATGTAAGAGTTTTTAGATTGAGGTTTTGAGTCACACTCTATGAACCATCATAAAGATGTGAATAGATGACCCAAAACATTTATCCAAAATCTCTCTCATAGTTAAAACCATAAATAGCTCTTAACATATAAGAGATTTTATTTAGACATGTTATGCTCAACTTTATTAGCTAGATATTTATAATGTTTAATGAAGTAATGGGTTGACTCACTATCCTCTTATTTACAATTAACAAATTTACCTAAGATAATTTTATGTATGTCATCATATTAAAATTATTGAAGTGAATAATTCACTAGGATATCTAATTTGATATTAGAGATAGGTTTGATTTAATTTTACCATTACAAAGCATCACTTGTTAGGGTTTTAAAATCTAGGTTTTTTGTTAATAGGTCTTAATTTTAAGAAAATAATTTTAAATATTTATATGTTAATTAATATAAAAATAATTATTGGTAAATTCATCATAAGTGATGGTGAAATTTATTTCCTCAATGTTTATTACTACAATTCTAGGTGATTAGGGTTATTTCTTGTTAGCATCAGTTCCTAAAAAGCCTAGTCAACACATGATAATGTTCATATCTATTATAATTATATAAATTAAAAATTTATAATATAAATAAATATTAATTCGCAAGGTATATTTATTATCAATACAAGCTTAATCATTACCATTATTCCTTTAGTGGCTTACTTATGAAAACTAGCTCATTTGATACATTCAAAAGATAGATATACTTTCTTAAACTAACACAAAGAATAAGTTAAATTTATATCTACCATTATTATAATATTATTCATAAAATTATATGGATAGGGATAAACCATATATATATATTATATATTTATCATGTTCTTCCTATAAACAAGTAAATTAAAAAGAAACATTTTTTCACATTGTGATTATTCATTAATTACAGAGTGTACTTGACTCTTTGACTTGTTGTCCCTTCATTTATTCTTAATTTAAATATTATGAAATGTTAAAAATTCCAATTATATTATTTAATTACATGAATTATTGTAATATGTGACTATTTTTACATTTATAACAATAAAAAAATGCTTGTAAAGTACCCTTTGTAATCCCCTACTAACACTTTCCTAGACTTAAATATTTGTCTTGTCCCAAGAAAAAAATTATTTTAATGGTAAATTGGGATTGATCATTCTTAAAAAAAAGGGTTATCTTATTGAAATTTCCCTTTTACTTCCATGCTTTGAATATTTGTTCATAGTTTTTTAAGAGGTTGTGTTTACTATTTTTCACTCCTTTGACACTATTTTGAGTTTCAAATATTATCATACCAAATTACCATCATTTATGGGATTTAAATAGGTTTGAATACCCATATAAACCCCATTTATGGGTTTTAAACCTTATTTTACCTATTTAAAATGACTTCACCCAAATCATCTTATCTAAAAACTTACTCTTGACCAATTTTTTTTAAAAATCATGAAAACCTGACATATCTTATTAGGGAGGGGGAAGTGGTAGTGGTGGAGGCATTAGATATATAACTTGTTTTAGATAAAGGTAAAAATAGGTTTTGATGGGATCCTGAAACCCAAGTATAAGGAAAGAAAGATAAAGCTTCAACTCCCACAGGCAGAACCTAAAAACTACTACAAAGAAGTAGCAAAAATAGGTTTTAAATGGACTTGAAACCACCAAAGAGACCACTGGTCAAAACCCAGATTTAACAAAGATCTGGCTACACCATAGATAGAAGATTACAAAAAGAAACTAGAGAACAAGACTAGAAAACAGAACCAGCAAGAAGAACCAGACTATTCTTCCAGTTCCAAAATCATTTTCATAGTTTCTGTACCTTTCACAACAGTATCCTGAGTGGTAGTTGCCGCCAACTTGGCTCCCTCTTGTGTAGCCTTCTTTCTTGAGCTTTGTCTCATCCTTTTGCTAGGCCCCTCCAAATATTTGGTCTCCTCGCTGGCTCTTTATCCAATATTGCCAGCTACAGCACAAATGTTGGATGTTACTTCCTCCATTTTCATTATGTTCTCCCTAATGAGTTCCCAAAGGTTATTCTCATAATCTTTGAGCTTGACTGGGATATCTCTTATCTATTTTTCCATGTTAATTTTGTTCCATGTAGCTTTCTGGTTATCTTCCATAATTTCCACTTTCCTTTTGATATCCTTAATCTCCTTACACATCCAAGAATCAAGTTGGAGAGAAGCCTCCGCTTTGCAATTAACCCAACTCATAGGTGTGTGCTTTCCATCGTTCTGCCTTCTCTCTCTCCATTCCTCAAAATTCTTATTGGGACTGTTCTTGCCTTCTTCAAAGTGATCCTCTCAGCCCCTTTGATACTGTTCTTTTGTTTCAGTTTGAATTTCCATGTCCATTTCTTGATTGTCATCCTGAACTGTATTTTCCCTTTCATTTCTTGAAATAGGGTCCTCAACAGGGCCATCTTGGATAATATCTTTCTCTGACACTTTCTTATTTTCCTCAGTTTCTTCTTTACTATTTTCAAATTCTTCCTCTTTGCTGACTCCTTCTTTCTCATTCTTCTCTTGACATTCTTCATCCTCTTTTGAATTTGTATTCCAGCTTTCAGTACCTTCTTCTTCCTCCAGATTTTCCTCCCTAGGTTTATCAATTCTCTCCCACTCTGTATCTTCTTCTACATTCTAATTTTTGGCACTGGGGAACTTGATTTTGTCTTTCCCTTTTACAAGTTCACTCTTTTTGCTCCCAGACTCCTTATTTTTCCCCTGGTTAGGGTTCTTAACGATAGCTTTATTCTTGCAGTAGCCTTCGATTAACAGAATTAGGCCTTCATGCAGGATAGGACGCGTTTCCTTCTTCCTGTGAGCAAATAAACTTTGGACCAAAGAGTAGCACAGGTAAAAGGGAAAAGACAATCTTACCTTGTGTCTGAAATGATTAAGGAAAACAAAGTGGAATTTATGCACTCTCTTGCTTCTTCCATCCAGGATGAAATACTCCCTTATACAGCATAAGACATCCCTCCATATCCCATTAATCTATTCTAGTTCATAGAAATCCCCATTCTTGACCAGCTTCTGCTCTTCCACATCCATCTTGGGGAACTTACAAAAGGCCTCATTCAAAATGCTTGTCTGCTTGGAGAATTTAAGTCCATCCGTAGGTAGCCCTGTAACCTCTGGTATAAAATCCTTAGTTAGGTTCACCGTGATACCATGCCAAGTGACCCTTTCATCAATCCAATTTTTGAAAAAAGCCATAGTGATATGTGGTTTTCACCCATGTAGCCTTTCCATATAGTTCATGACTTTTCCTTTCTACAAAATTCTCCAGACATCTTGTTTCTCTCTCCATTCGTCACAGTTTTTGGGTTCTTGCTTCCTTGGTTCTCCCTTCCTTTCATGATCCATACTCATCTCCTTTGAAACCCAATCGCTATGAACTTTACAATGATCCCACCTGCTGCCAATTTGATTTGAAAGTTGGCTTTGTTTGGGCACGTTCAGGATCCGTTTCTCACTCTCAAGAGCCTTCCTCTTTAATGATTGTAGGCCTTTCCCTACAAAGCCACTCCTCCTACTCATTATATTTCTATTACAATCTAATCTTTCCATCCTTTTCATGAGTTGCATCATGAATAATGAGCGCCCTCAATTCCACATTCTTTTCTAATGTTTCCTGCCACCTCACTTTTTGTCCTATCCAGACTGCATAGTTTGCTAACCAATTTACAACTCCATTGGCTTCACGATAGGTGTGGGTTATAGTCACTTTATCAAATTTTTTTATTAAGGTTTTCATCTCCATTACCATAGTCTCTATGGTCCAAGACATAGTATTTTTATTGTTAAGAATATTTATGATGTTCAATGAGTCTCCTTCTAGCCACAATTTGGGATATCCCAAATCCATAGCTATTTTGATGGTCTAAAGGGCAGCAGTAGCTTCGGCAATGTGACAATTTGATTTATCGATGGGGATTGCAACAGCATCAATAACCTTTCCCGTATGGTTTCTCAAGACTCCACCACAACCTGTTTTCCCTAGATTCCCTTTAGCAGCTCCATCAAAGTTTCCTTTAATCCACCCTTGAGGGGGAGCATTCCATGTAACTCCTAATCTGGGATTATCAAGTTTACCTTTAGAATTTTCTGTACTTAAGGGATTATCCACTTGGAGAGTTGAGCTTGGATTCTTATGTGATAAAAAATTCTCCTTAATAGCTCTAATGATGTTTTGTCCTACCACCCATCTAGGGAGTTCTTTATTTCTAAAAATTCAGTTATTTCTTTCCTTCCATATTCCCCACCAAATATGGGGAAGAGTAAGTTTCCATTAAAAAATTACTTCAAAATTCTTGGAGGGGCAGTACCAGCTTTTAAGAGATAATTCCACATTTTTATGATTGATCCATGTGATGCCCCACAGATTGAGGATCTCTTTCCAGACTAGTTATGTAAAAGAACAGTTTACAAACAAATGATCTCTATCTTCAAGGCCCTTCTTACAAAGAATACACCTGTTCACAATATATATTCCTCTTTTCTATCAATTGTCCAAAGTTAAGATTTTGTTTTGGAGGAGGGTCCAGAAAAAGATTTGTTGCCATTTCCCTTTGAAGTGAAAATGGAAGAAACTTTAAACTGTCCGCTTGGCTCATTGTGCCAAACAATCTTATCTTCAATATTAGGGTATAGAGATATAGCTTTTTGGGATAGTTGAATATCCTTGAAATCTTGATCATAGTCAGTGAGGTTCACCCAGGAGTTGTTCTGCCAGTATTGGTTAACCATTATTCCCACTCTTTGCTTGCAACGGTCTATAACATCTTTATCTTGGATTTCATCTTGCAAAGGTTTTCCTTTTAACCAAATATCTTCCCAAAATTTCACCTTTTTGCCATTGCCAACTTTCCAGGAACTTCCTTCTTCTAAAACATGTTTAGTCCCCTATATTGGAGTATATCAATTTGGATAGATTCTTTGGGGAGCCTTATGATATTTTTAGATCCATTGGTGTTTTTTAAATTTGTTGTAGTAGTATTTTTGTAATGTATCTCATAAATTTGTTAGTTTTATATACTTAAGATCATCCAGAACATTCTTGATTGATGGTATGAAATTTTTGAGGTTTATTTTGAGGGCAAACTATATTTCAAGAGCCTCTTTTACCATGAAAATTAATGTACACTTGTGTCAAAATTTTCATGATTCATGCCATGTCATCTTCATGCACAACTATGATAAGAGGCATGTGTGTCACAATATTTTAATCAATTTTTACATATATTTATTCAAATATTTCAATTAACAAATATGTCAAAACTCTGTTACCAGAATAGAAGAGAAGGAGGAAGACCAGAAAGACGAGGAGGATGACACTGTCCAGGAAGATTCTGGTGAGGACCCAATGTCAAAGAATGAAAAGGAAATCCCAGTCTAGGAAAATATTCAAAACATGGAGATGGAAATTGAAGAAGGATTCAACGAGCGGGAATTAAAGAGCCAAGAAGACTTCTTTGAAGAAGCTAGAAATAGCCCAAACGAAAAGGCTGAGGACTGGAAAGGGAAGAAACAGAATGAGGAAATACACACTCCTTTGATTTGGGTTAACATTAAAGCTGAGTGTTCTTCCCAATTAGATGCCTGGTTGTGTAGGGAGATCATTGATCTAAAGAAAAAAGTGGAAACATTGGAAGAATCTATGAAAGCTGCTTGGAACAAAGTAAATGACATGGAAAATCAGTTAAGCCAGATCCCTGTGAAGCTTAAAGTTTATGAAAACAACCTCCGGGAGCTTATAAAGGATAATAGAAAGAAAATGGATGAAGTAACATCCAACTTTTGTGCAGCTGCTATCAGTATTGGGAAACATGCCAATGAGGAGATGAAAGTAATAGAGGGCCCCTGCAAGAGGACAAGGCAAAGTTCCAGAAAGAAAGACACACAAAAAGGAGACTTGCTGGAGGCTGCCACCCAGGAAATTGCTTTGAAAGAAAAAGAAGCCATGAAGTTGATTCTGGAACTGGATGAATAATCTGGTCCTTTCTTTTGGTTAAGAAACTGGTACTGATCTCTGGTTTTTTTTGCTAGTTTTCAGTTTGTTGTTCTTTCAGACTTTTGTTTTTTGGGTCTTGTTCGGCTGTATCTCAATAGTTTCAGGACCATTCTATATCTGTTTTTACTACCTCTATGTAGTGTTTTAAGGCGTTGCCTGTGGGCTTAGATTGCTCTTTTTTTTTGCTCTTTATTAAAGGGTTTCGGGGCCCCTTCAAAACCTGCTTTTACCTCTAATCTAAAACAAATATGTCAAAACTCCTAAGAATGTGATTCATTCCATTTCTATTTCTTATATCTTTATGTGTTCCATAACATTGTCCCTATACTGTAGAGACTCAACTAGAATAACTTAATTCTTAGTATTTTAGACATTTTATGCAATGAATACTTTCAATAGATCAATTACATATGTTATCTCTTTATTTTAATTCATAATTTATTCATATTGAGATTTATACTCTAGTAATTTAATTGATATATATTTTCCTACACTACTTCTTATGCAAGCACCTTATTATACTACTCAAATAGCTCATATATGGCCTAAGATTCAATGTGTTTCTTCCATATTAACATTTTAATTTATTCTAGTCACTAAAAATAATTATATTATTTTGAGATATTTGTTACCAATACCATGATTTAAGTTTCTCAAAAATCACTTGGCCACGTAAAATTTCTCTGACCAATGTTTGATAGTTTTCCTCAATCACCTTCCTTACCATAATAATTTTTTCATTCATTGTGGTGTTTTCTTGTTTATTTTAATATTTTATACCTAATAAACATATTGAATGTGTTTTTTCCCTCAAATTTATTTTCCTAAGATAGTTGTGTCATATCTAAAGCTACCTATTTGATAATTATTGTCAAAATAAATCATGTTGGTTGCAATAATTTATATGGTAGGGATTTTGGTAGGTGAGTTATGGGTTTGATGAAAATGGTGCACCTTTTAGGTAGACCTCACACATACATAAATTAGGAACCAATTTTTTATTGACTTTTTGACCTCATTTTGTATGATTTAAGTGTTGTGAAGGTACTACTGGCACAAAATCTATTTATGGGATGGAGATGAAATGATCCCAAAATCACCCATTTTATCCTCCTTATTATAATCCTAATTCTCTTGAGCTATATATTTTAATTATTTTCTCTATTTAGGTTTACAAATCACTTTACTTGACCACCTTATATTTCAATCCTTGATCTGTTGGGCTATGGTTTGGTCCTTATATTTGGTTGTTTCAATGCCTTAGCTTGAAGTGGTTTTATTTCATCACATCACCTCCAACATAGTTATATATTATAATTCATATAGTATCATAATATGCAATCAAATTTATTCTCATTTTTCCACTTCTTACTTCTTGTGAAATTCTTATTATTCCTTTTACTTCCTTCTTCCTCAGAAACCTTCTTCTCACTTAACTCTTTTTCTTCCTTATCCTTGTTTTACTACTCTTATTTTGTTAACTCTACATCTTCCTTCACAATTGTGTCCTTATTATTCTCAAAATTATGTCTATATATTCTTTCTCCTTTCTATATTTTTCCTCCTTGTCCTTATTATAAACTTTATAATTTTTGTTCTCTTATTCCTCCTTCCTCACATATTTTTTATAACTAATGTTTCTTGATTATTTTAATCAATTTTTTCCTTCTATTTTGTAACTACTTATTATACCTCCTTTGTAACATAATATTTTAAAGTTTAATCCTTAGTCATGTATTATTTCCTTGGTCAATATGGATGATTTAAAGAAGTGTCTTCTTAGGATATGCCAAAGTTACATATAAGAACACACCTATGACTAATCCTCTAGTTTCTTATGAAATAAACACTATTAGGATGAAGGATGCCCAAGAAGGAGTCTAAGGTAGCATGTGATATGACAAAATGATGAAATATCTAATTGGAAATGGGTATAATTTGGATGGGTCTATAGAGATTTACCAAAAATATGAATGGATGAGCTAAGAGTGCTTTTTATAGGACTTAAGGTGGGGATGGGGGTGAATGTGGTGATGTTGAGACTTTTGAGGCTAGGGTTCATGACTTGGGAATGTAGGAATTAGCTTTGAACCCTAAAGAAATTAGTATTTCTTTATTTTTTTCCAACATATTTATCCTTATTTCTTGCCTTTGCACATACTTCCCTTCCTCTTATAAGTCTAAAAAATTTTATATTAGGCCTATTTCCACCTCTTCTCATCATTATATATGTGGTATCTTCTCTCATGTCTCTTGATGAACCCACATAAACATGAATGTTCTTTCATATAATTACTCTTACCCATCATATATATATATATATATATATATATATAATTCACAATCTCCCTCTTATGTCTTTTTATCAATGAATTTATTGGACTAGATTATTCTTCATCCAAAACATCTAATTGTCCCATGGTTTCTTGAGATTTTATTTTAATGGGTGGAAAGAACATTAATTTAAAAATAAACTTATGTTTAAGTTCCTATTCTTGTTTTTCTACTTGAATTGATGTTGACATGTTCATGACCTTTATGAGGAGGACATGGGGTACGTCATTTTTGAGCTTCATGGTTCACACAACCTTTAATAACAACCAATCATGTTTTTTTTCCCATTATGGGATGTTCCTTATGTATTATTATAGGATATTTTTCATGTTTTATAGTGATATTCGAATGGTTTTATATTCCACATCATTAGCGATTTGCCATATTAGGATCAACTAGCTATGTTGATAACTTATTAACCTAATATTTTAGAGTCTTAGCATTATGTTTAGGTTGTTCCTTCATTTTTTAGGTGTGTTTGTAAATATAAAAGATGTTAATTTTAATTTTTTTATTTATTCTAAATTTTTTAGTGATATAATGTGTATTAGAGTCACTTTATATGTAATAAATTTGTTTTGTTATATTATCTATATATGAAACTCAATCATGGTGGCAAAGAAAGGTAGTGTGAATGATAGTCAAGTCTCAAGCCTATATGTATACTAGTACCTAGTATTTAAACATTATAAATATGTATATGCATGATATATATTCCATGATGTTCTATGAGAGTCAAGTTTCCATAGTGTTGAGTTTCCTTACATATAGCAATGAATTCCCAAAATTTTATACATTGTTGTAAAAATTTCCCCATCTTAATAAGACTAGGTTTATAAACATTTATACCATCCAAAAATATTCACCCACTATAATTGGCCCTTCTAGGGAATTCAATTATGTAAAACATTGAGGAGGAATAGGAATTAGTATTGGAATGATTGTGTTTTACTAAAGATAAATTTATTTTTATTTGTGATAATCTTGATTACAAAAAATATATCCAATTAAATTATACATGAAATAGGAGCATCCTATGTGTGATTTTAATCACTCTAATTTTTACTTAATTTTCCCCTTTCATCATATATTAATACCTTCTAATTATTTACTCTACCAATACTCATACCATAGTATCGATGGATTGATATATTAGGGCGTTATGAGCCACTATTGTATATTTTTATTTATTTTATACTATGTTCGTGGTTGGTTTATATATTTGTATGGTTATAAAATATTTCCCCTTTTATTCAATCATGTTTCTTATACCACCTTCATAATTCTTTCTAAGGTGACATTTTTTATAGGAAGTGGATTTTGAATTCATTATACTTATTAAGTAGCATTATGGGGATATCATCATTCTTATAAAATATAGGTATGCATGATAGTCACTCTATGTCTGAGTCTTGTAGTGGATTAATCTATATGACCACATATTCTACCATACCATATGCCACATAAAGTTATTGATATGTGAAACATTCTTCTTAATTCATGTCATTGAAATCAAATGACTCTTATTATTTCCATTTGGTCTACTATAATTATATTGAGATCCCCATTTATTCTTTATTTGCATCACTCAACATTAAAAAGGTGTTTCCTCTCACTTTCCTTTCAACTTATATTTATGGAGTGACTAGTATTTTTATTGGATATAATTTATGTATATTTTTACCATTAAATAATATGTTATTTTTCTCTCATGATAGATTTTATAACTCAATATTCTTATTTTTATGGTTATATGCTCTAATTTTCCTTACTTTGTTTACTATGTGATGTTGACTCCTCAAACTGACACACTTTTAATATTTGAATATATAAAGTGTTAATTCCCATCCATTGTGACCCTTTTCTCAAAGTTCCACAATACCTCATGATGGATATGTTTAACTAATTTCCATGCCAAACCACTTTTGCATTAACTCATGAGCCATTATTGACATGACCCTTTACCTTTTCATGATTTTCCAGTTAATACATTTAAATTATTTGAGTATAAACTTTAAAATATATATTAGACAAATTGGAAACATAAACTTTGACATACTAGGATAATGCACATACATTTTTTTATTGAGCACACTTGTTATCTATCCCTCCACCCATCTATTGTCTTGGAAAGACATATTTTCAAATACAAAATTTCAACATTATCTTAAAATATATAATGAAATCCCATAACCCTAAACATACCTTATCCATATCTTAAATCACTATTATTCACCCTTAATACTCTATTGATAATGCATAGAGAATGCTCATAGGGGTTTGCTTCCACTACAGTCTCCAGGTGTACTTAATGAGTATTTTTTAAATTTATAATTATAAATTAGGATAACATAGACACTTTTAATGGATAAATAATGAATGTAATTAATGTAGAATCATATATAGATAAAAATCATTATAAGGTTATACTCACTTGACCATTAACTAGGGAATCACTTTGAAACTTGAAATATCAATTAGCACTCTTGTGAGACATTATAAAAAATAATAACATATATATAACTCAAATGAGTATCAATAGATAAGTTCATAGATCTAATTATGAATACATAAAGTCAATTTTACATGGCACCAAAGTTTTGAATATCAAAACATTATATTGAAATCTAGATTATGCATGATGTTCCACAAACATATAAGTGGGATAACTACATGTAGTTTGATCCCTATTTAGATTATTTTAATGTATGAAAAATCCATCAATGCATAAGTGAGTAGGTAAGGCTATCCAACTAAAAATTACCTATTTTTTTAATGGCATCTTGCAATCAAAAGCATAGTTAAGGTTTTGATGAAATATAAGGAAAATAAACATCATCACATAGGATCAAATGTGTATAATGACATAGTAAACATTTTCATGTATAAGTGTAAGGGCCATAGGAGTTAAAAACCCACATAATGCATAGGGATATTATCAATAACCTTTGGACAGTGTTGGATACAATAGGGGTCAAAGTCTAGCAAAAATGTCTAGAGAGGTATTTACACTCTATTTTAGGTCTAAGTAGATAAAAAAGTAGTTGAAAATAGTTTCTAGGTATATATACCTTATATGAGTGAAGGATAATTAGAATAATCTAAGTATATTATCCCTCTCTTGAGGTTTCACTTCTAAAATGAAATTATTAGGACCCTTTCGTCATAATTTAATCTTTATGTTCTTTATTTATAATTGTTGTTTTTAATAAAATATGCCTATACACATGTTTTTTAAGTCATCCCTTGAGCTCATTTTAATAATCCCCCATACATGAAAAGTAGTAATTATCTAAGATATAATTAGTATAATAATATCCTATACTAGTGGAAATTTATCCAAGATTTATATTATATTTATCTTACCCAAAAGGAGGTTGGCCCCTTGAAGAGGCCACCAATATTTTAATACAATTTTTATCCCCTTTTATGAAATATATTATTTTCAATTCATTTTTAGTATTATTTCTATTATTTTCACTATTTTTATATTCTATTTTAGGAAGGGTCATAATCTAGTATCAAATCTCTTTTAAGGGCTATTTTTTGTAGCAATTTTATTGGTTTATGGTCTCTACTTATTTCCATTGTATGCTCTCACCTCACCCAATCAAGATATTGGTGATCAAAAAGGGACAAAAGGTGGCAACAATAATCTTCTTATCCAATTTTTTTCTTCCATATTTTCCTTTAGGTTATAAAATAAAATTTTAAAACTAACAAAAATATATCATTTATGGATAATTAGTTGTCATTTTTCCATGATTCCAGGGAGTGATGGGTTATGCCTCAGTACATGAGCCATTATAAAACATTGTATAATTTTTTTATTCCATGTACCCTAGGTTATACATGATGACCACATAGTTATTTTCATATCCTAATCATAAGAATTCTTTGGCCTTGTATTTATATTATGCACTAGTAGGTGGTTATCCCCAGGAAGTTACTTTCATTGTACCTTGAATATGACATAGTGAGACTACAAAAGGGTTATCCATCATAGTTATAGATATGAAATCTTAAGAAGATGTTATTTTATGAATGATACATATAAAAAAGATTATAAAATAAACACAACCTATCTTAATTTTCCCTATAACCCTGGCATTACTAAAAATCACACATTTGACTCTTTTTTATTAAAAATACAATAAAATATAACAATAATAAAAAGGTATCATATATTAAAGTTTATGTAAAAATAGTAACTATAGTAGCTATAATGGTTAACATATTCTAAAATAGTTACCTGAGCATTGAGCAACACAAAGTTGAATCCCATTCTCAACTTGATTGTTGACTCACTATGATGAATGAATGAATACATGGAATCAATGCATAAATTACCATGTTATCAAATAGAATCGATGGTGATATACATATAAATGTGTTTTTCAATCCAAAACCATGATATGTGGCCATAAATTAGACTTTCCAAAATTTGATGATACAAAACCAACCATCTAGACTTACCATGTTGAATAATATTTTTACTTATAAAATAAATTAGGCATATGAAAAGTACCCATCACATAATTTCACTTAGAGAAATAAACTATCTAGTGGTACCAATAGTATTAAAAATGTCATTTAAACCCCAATTAGAATGATTTTTTCAATATTTCGTTAGTTTGTTTTGTTTTTTTTTAACTATTTCTAGTCACCATGAAGGAGAAACATCCATTTTTAGTTCAAGACTTCAAGATTTCAACAATCATGCAAAGGTTTCAAGGTTCAGTCCAATAGGGAAAATTTTAGAGTCTATTTATAGCCAAAAGGCTATAAGTATTTTTTTTTCTTTTTTTTTTAATTTTTAAAATGTTTAATTTTGTGAAAATATGAATAGGTCAAATAGCCCAAATTTTATATGATTTATCATACATGTGTTTCAAATCACCTTATAAATTATACTCAATCTTAGTTTGGGATATGCATTTTAAATATTTACTATTCATATATGGTTTTGATTTATTAGGAAATTATACAAGACGCGCGCGCGCGCGCGCGCGCGTGTGTGTGTGTGTGTGTGTGTGTGTGTGTGTGTGTGTGTGTGTGTGTTGTAAATCAAGAATTATCATAGGCTATCAAGGTTAGAGGGTCTTACACCCTATGTTGGTTGTAGATCATACATGTCTAGATTTAAACCTTATATGTCTACATAGAAAGTGATTGATCATATCACTAAAACCACCAAACAAAATATATTTTCTCTACATATTATTATCCATGTTATACAAGGGATTTTAAATTTTGAAATTCTATGATTGATCATATCACTAAAACCACCAAACAAAATATAGTTTCTCTACATATTATTATCCATGTTATACAAGGGATTTTAAATTTTGAAATGAAGTCTATTTTTTCCCCTCTTGGATATTTTAATTGTATACTAACTAGGCAAATGTTTTTTAAACCTTTGGTAATAATGAGATATATTAAATATATATTATACTATTTCCATTATATAATAATGACATTTACATAGTGGTACTTTCATATATTTTTGAAACAAGTGAAACATATCAATGTATTTATTATTAGGTTTTTGAGTTATGAAATTACTTGTTTTACACTGCAAATCTTTTAATTTTTAATAATAATTAGGACTATTCATAAAATTTAATATTTCTTGTTTAATAATGAGTTTTTTAATTTATCCTCTCTCTTTTTTGGAATAAATAAAATATATTTAATAGATATACAAAAAATTCCAAGTTTTGTAGTTCCCTTCTAATCTATTTATAATAATGATCTTTGAAAACATCATACAGTTAAATTGAACATATAACATTTATTAGTGTTACATGACTATTAGGATAATGGATTATTTTTAGGGATAAAACATTTTACCTTCATATTTTTATTGTTTCAAATTAGTACATTCATAGTGTAAAATAGATCCCTAAATATTTTGGAAATACAACAAGTTCTAATTCCTTGCATGATGTGTACAAGTAGTAGCCTATGTAATTGTAGAAGCAAGGTTCCATGGGGTAAGAATAATTTTTAGCCTTTTTAATAATATATATGCTAATGGTGGAAATTACAATATGCTCAATTTAAAATTTGAAAGGCCAATATTGATATGGTTAATAATTTTTGATAAACCTTATTATATAGTGTATTACTTTAAAACTATGAAAATGTTTTAAATATATTTTTTATTTATGTCATCCTCATTTTTCATAGTTGTCTTTCCCTATGGCTCCATAGTCAATTTATACTCTAGACTCTATTTTTTTATCACAATTTTTTCTATACTCAATTTATTATATTATCTAGTTTGTCTTTTGAGAGACTTACAAAGGTATGTACTCAATTTATACTAAGTACTACACATGATCTTACCATATGTACTACACAAAAAGATTTTTAGAGAACCATATTTTTGGGACATAAATTATAAAAGAAATATTATTTATTTCAACCTCTCCCTTAGGCTCATCTTGAATATTGATCACAAAAATAGTATCATTTAAAATTGTACCCTTGAAAGAACGCGTGTCTATTCTCACTCTTATTGATATAATGAAAAATATCTAAGGTGTGGGACTTTATATTAGATATAATATAAAAATTAAGGTATGTTTACCTTTTTTACACTAACCTAATTCTATCTAAACTCTCTAATTCTATATTTTCTTGACTAGGAAAAGGGTAGAAGGAGCAATGCTAAAGCTGAAAATAGAAATGAAAACTAAAAACTGCGGTGATGCACCTATATTAAGGTTAATTATGCCTATACTTGATAGACTTTGGAAGTTAAATAACCTACACACATTCACTTCATTCTCATATAGTGACTCTTGCATCAATATTTCTCACATAGGTCTTGACAAACACACACTAGCTTAGAATGACTAAACAATGGTTGAATTCACTTTAAGATAAGGGAGAAACAAAAATTATACACTTTATATGACCCAAAAAAATTATTATTTTATACATAAATGTGATATATTAAGACATAAACATAGTAAAATTAGTCATTCACTAAGTTACAACAATGAATATTAAGAACACACTTCATGAACAGTCTGAAAATGGAGGAAAATTCAACTCTTTATTAATTCACAAGTGAGGTAGTAAAAATTTTTGTAGATTTTTAGAAATAAAAAATAATAAAATCCCCATAATAATTCAAAAATGAGTATACATATAAAAATTAATGAGAGAGAGAGAGAGAGAGAGAGAGAGAGAGAGAGAGAGAGAGAGAGAGAGAGAGAGAGAGAGAGAGAGAGAGAGAGAGAGAGAGAGAGAGAGAGAGAGAGAATATAAGAGGCTCTAGATGAGTCCATGTGAGTCCTAGTTCACTCCTACTTCAGCTAAACTCTAACTCCAACTCCAACCTAATCTTCAAAATTGCTTACCCAAATTCCAACATAGTAAATTTGGAGTTTAAATATTATTTTCCTTGGAATATGGAATTTTAGGAGAGATAAATACGTTTGAAAAATGTTAAATGTTCTTGCATGTGTTTGAATACTCTTCAACTTGAAGAGATTTTTGACTATCTTCAATTAACTCCTTTTAAAATTGAAAATTGCAATAATTTCATTTTGATCTTAATTTAACTCATTTTAATCTATAATTCATATTTAAGTTTTACTTTAATTACCTTTATTGCATCTTGGAGTTTGACTTGAGCTTCTTGACTTGAAACTTGGAGTTTGTCTTCAGTTATGTCATTTGCATCTTGCATACATACTTGACTTCTTAAATTCCTAAATTTAGCACAAAGGGGGGATTAGTAGAGAGATAAATAATAATTTTTATTTTATGAAATTATTAAATAAATATGTTTTTTAATAATTATTTTTATTATGAAAATAAAAGATCTCCATGTTTGTTCTTCTTCCATATGCTTATCTACTACAACTTAACAAGCTTCTTGAATACACTATGATAACCAAAAACTTGTTAAATTTTAATTATTTTAATATATAAGGAGTCAATAAATAATTTTAACATAATAATCATGGTGTCACAGACCTTCAAAAAAAAATTTAGCTCCAAAATTCATATACAATTGCAAAAAATGTCATTTTGTACTTTCTTTTAATATCTTATTCTCAAGAAAACCTTAATTGGATTAGGAGGTATAAAATGAGTTAAATTCCTCACCAAAAACTAATTATATTCTCATTGGATAGGTATTAATTTGTCATACCTTTAATTTTTTTAAAATTATAAAAACTCTTCACCAACCTCTCAAACAAAAATTCATAAAAAAGTGCCTACTTGCTGCCCTAAGGGTGACTTGAAGATGTTTTTTCAATGAAATGAGCCTATTTTTAATTGTTTTAAATTTAATAATAATTGATTAATACCTTTAAATTAATTATGAACACTCTTAAATCATTTTTTTCCATTGTATGGACCTTAAACATTCATTTCTAATTCCATTTATGAGTAAATTAGTAGAAAACCATGTTTTCCTTCATGCATAGACCTATATTTTATTATTTTATATCTCAAAAATAAATATAAAAAAATTAAAACAATTTTAAAAATTAAATTACATAAAAAATACTTCAATGTAAAATTTAAAGATATTTCATATAGCATAACTCAAAATATACACTTTTTGGTGTTTCTTAGCTTGCACAATTTTATTTTTGAATGCCTACAAGTCTGGGTTTTGACATTTTATTTATTTTTATGAGGGATAAAGACATAAATATTTTTTAATTAGTACCTATAATAATCCATCTCAATATTCAAATTAATTTATGTGCTCAAAAAATCTCTTAAATCTCTCAAAAATTATTGTTTCTAATTCTCTCTTTTTTGATTGAAACCATGATACTTGTACCTTTCCCTTTCTCCATTATTTTCCCTCAAAATTTTTATTTAGGAAGGTGTAATAAGGTAATTTATTACACATAATATCTCACAAATTTTTTATTTATCAACAAGGAATCCAAAAATTCAATTATATCTCTTAGAACTTAGTCATTGGGGTTTAAGAAAGGTTTTAAAGCACATGTTCTTCTTAAATATTATTCATAAATTTAATCCACTATAATATAAAACCAATAAATGTAATATTGAGGGAATAGGAGATTAAAAATCAATATAATACCATTCTAACCAAATATTATTTGTGAATAATAAATATGTAAAGGGGAGGTTAGTCTTGTGTTAGTCCAAGAAATAAAAATCAAATAAACACACTAAGATCCTAACACCTCTAGATTAGACACTAGGGAGATATTAGGTAAGAATAAATAATATTAAATCACAATAAAAATATAAAATAACACCTTATTTTGATCTTCCAAATGGCTTTTTGAATGGCTTGCTTATCTTGTGCATCAGGAAATCTTCATCAATGGAGCTTTGTTGGCTTCAACATTCCTTGGCACCTTGGCTTTGGTTTCTTGAATTAAGATTTGGGCATGGTAACATTAATTTAATGATGATTATAAATTGAATATTTCATAATAACTCTATAATATCTAAGCTTATAAATGAAGAGAAATGTCCTTGTATTTATAGCCTCAAGAATTAACTCTCACCCAAGGTGAGTAAAGGTTGAGTTTAAACATGGATTAGGTTAAAAGTAACCATAAGTGAGTTGAGACTAACTGTAGTTGAGATAAAAAATTTCATGTAACTATGAATTTTAATTACTAGACATGTATCTCAAATTATATATTTAGGGATATTTTGGAAGAGCTCGAGAACTCATAAAAGCAATGATGAAAGGCTTGATATTTTGATTTTTGAAATTTCCTTTTTTATATATTCATTAATTAAAAATGGATAATTCAAATAGGATTAATATTTTTTAATTATATGATTAATTTTGTTTAGTATTTTTTCTCTTTCAATATTTTATTTAGTGCCTCACTTAATGGGTTCATAGGCCAAATTGACAATTGTTATGTTACAAGTTTATTGAGGGTGAATCCATGAGAGGTTATTGTTGAATATGGGATAGTATCCTAAATAGATATGACTCAACATGATTCTAAGCTTTGATGAATTATGCATGGAAAATTGTGATTTTTAGTGATTTCTAAGCTTAATTTTTAATGGTTGGTAGGAATCAATTTGAAGTTTGATTAGAAGCCAGTTGTGGCTAGTTTTGGATATCTATAGTTTGTCCATGTTTGGGAAGGAATTGTAAATTATAGGCATAGTAATGTCTTCTAAAATAATGAAAAGGTCCTGTATGCCTAATTCTTCAATAGTGATGTATGAGATCTAGATGGCCCCTAAAGGGAGTGGTCAACAAAGAATGTCAGTAATCGATCCCTTAAAAGAAGGAAAATAGTGGGACCAAATGGTAAAATGGTGAGAAAAAAGTTGATTTGTCCATAGGTAGTTATAATCAATGGTACATTGAGTTGCCTTGATTGGATAAATAAACATGATGATTTTTTCAAAGGTGTATATAATCATCAACATAGGTAAGATAAAAGGATAATGAGTTTACCAAAGGTAGCTATAATCATTAGCCAAAAGATAAGGGTAACAAAAGAATGATTTTCCCAAAGGTGGTTATAATCATTAAAAGGGAAAACAATTATTTTGCCATAGGTGGTTATAATCATTGGTAGCATAAAAACATTCCCCAATTGGTTGGATAGAGATAATGGTTTGCCCAAAGGTGGTTATAAGCATTATCACAATGAAAATGTGCCCGAGTTGGGCAGAAGAAAGATAATGATTTACCTAAAGGTGGTTATAATCACTAACCTCTAGATAGATCTAAATATAATGATTTGACCATAGGTATTTATAATCATTAGATCTATGGGTGGAATAATACATAATGATCTGACCAAATGTGGTTATAATCATTGGAGATATGATGTAAGTAATATGGCAAATGGGAATATGGGGCATACTTTTGAAATATATACTCATGGCGTAAGAGTAAGACGGTATGGAGGATAAAGATGAATTTGGGACACCTATTAGTATGGATATGTAAATCCTAACTAGTAAGGATTAAAATTATTTTATGATTTAATATTTTTCATGTAGAATGATTTTGGTAGATCAAGAATTGTTCAAATGCTAAGGAGAATTACTATGATTGCATTGATTTTAATATTTCCCAATATAATTTTTTATGTATAAGGTGACAATATGTATCATGATAGAACACCATGATAACTTATCTAAAATATGTAGAAGGGCTGGCACGTGATCCAATAAACAAATAAAAATAATGCACCAATAATAAAAAACCATAATGATAATGTTAACATATGAATTATGGATGGAATTAAGTATAATGCATAAGGAGCCACCCAATAAATGCAAGTATACTAAGTTGAGGCCCAATAATGAAAACAAACAAATATGCAAACAAGTAAACAAATAGAAATAAAGAACACCAAGAAATGAAAAATAAAGACATAATGAAATAAAACATCCAAAAAAAATTGAATAAACACAAATAATGGTTAATCAAAATGTTAGTGAAAAAAAAGAACAAACAAGACAACCAACATTTCTCCTAGGCTATAGGAGAAAATGAAACAAATAAACAAAATGGGGGAAATAGAAGAAAAGGAAGGGGTAGCTAATCTGACTCTAGATGCACTAGGCAAGTGGATGATACCTATATAGTTTCATGGATGTAAGGTCTAACATAAAATTTAGGTCAAATGTAGTTCTCCCAAGTCATGGGATAGAAGAAAATTATGATAAGAAAAACATGATTGTGATATATAATAATGTGAAAATGGTCTCTTAAAATAGAGAGAGCATAATAAATGATTCTTATCATTCATTAATGTGTCAAATTTTAATACATAATGAAAATAATAGAGACTCACAAAATGGTGAGAGTATAAGGCTTATGGGACAATAAGGATGGGGAAACTAAAGTAAAAGTGGTTTCTTGTGAATTAGTGAGGGTTACTAGGATCCTTAATGTAAAGAAGTGGTCAAGGATGACTTTTTGATTTTACATATCTTTTACAAATGTTTTTATAAATTTCTAAGTATCTCAACTTGAATGAGAGTGATGAAATACTAAATGGTCCAACTAACAAAATGGTGAGAGCATGAAAAATGAAATTACTCACAAAATGGTGAGAGCATGACAAAGGGGTGATTGAGATAACTTCAACATAAATTGATCATTTCTTGCATAGTCTGATTAAGACCTCAAGTCACTATAGTTTTCACTTACAATGGAGGAATCTAACTAGTTAGAAGCAAGTTCTCAAATTAGGTAAAATGAATAATATGGAATATGATTGGAAAGTTGGGACTTCAAGGAATGATAAAGGTGTTGTTCCTAATTTCTCCATAGGTGGTTATAATTATGACATAATGGCATAAGTTAATGATACTAATTTTCCTAGAGAAGGATATAATTAATAGCACAACATGAGACACTAATTTTACTAAAGGTAGTTATAATGAAGAATGCTTGGAATGAAACAAAAAAGTAAATGAAAGATGAAACTACCAAACCACTGTCATAATAGTATAGGATACTACCTTGGTCTAAAATACTAAATCAACTGCTAAAACTTGATATGAATCCTATCTCTAAAGGTTCCCAAACAACCAATGAAATGGAACCAAGGTCAAAGGGTTAGGTAGGGAGGGTGAGAAAAACTTTGGTAAAAAAGGGAATGTATGTTAGAATGGTATATAGTATGGTACAGAGAATATCATACTATGGTAAAATGGAAATTTACCTTATAAATAATACTCCAAGACTCTTAAGTAAAGTATTATTTAAGGTGTATAATGTTCATTTTCTCATCAAGTTCATCCTCATCTATTGTAGCTAAGCTATATGATCTAAAGCCATAATTTGCAATAATGATATATGGGCCTATCTAATTGGGTTTGAATTTTGCCTTATTATTATTCTTATGGTGTTCTTTTGGTTTTCTTTGAGAACTAGATCCCCAAAATAAAACTCTTTATGTTTGACCCACTAGTTATAGTGGCCATAGAATTGATTCTAGTATGCTTGAAGGTTGTTAATAATGGCCATGAATTTCTCATGAAGTAACTCTATCTCTTATAGGTGAGCTACTCAATAATATTCATCATCTAGGATGTGCTTCAATGAGATGTGTAGAGAAGGTAACTTAACTTCAATGGGAATAATGGCCTTAGTGTCATAAACTAGGGAATATGGAGTGTCTCCTATTGGGGTTTGGTAATTAGTTAAATATGCTTAGAGGACATAGAAGATTTAGAGGTGTCAGTTGCATCCAAAATCATTGATAATATTTTTGAAGATGTTGACAATGGTTTTATTGGATGCTTCTTCTTAGCCATTATCTTGTGTGTAATATGTAGTAGAAAAATGTTGAGTAATGTTGTATTCAACACAAAGTGTTTTAACTTCCTTATTTTAAAATGATCTACCATTATTATATATAATATCAGATGGGATATCATACAGGTGGATAAGATGATTGAAGATAAACTTGGAAATTTTTTTCCAACCATGTAAGTGAGGGGTATAACTTTAACCCACTTAGTGAAATTTTAGGTAGTGCTAAGTATGTGTTTATGGCCATCATATGAGGTTGGGTTAATCTTACCAATGAGATTGAGTCCCCATGTAGAGAATGGACATGGTGTAAACATTGGTTTTAGTGTTTTGACTAGGGAATGAATTGGATTGGTATGCCTTTGACATTCATCACACCTTTTAATGTAAGTAGCTACATCTACATGTATAGTTGGCCAATAATACATATTACATAGAAGATTTTTAGCTAGGATGGCTCCACTAATGTGGGCTCCACATACTCCATGAAATTATCATAACACTAATGTTTATTATGCCAAATTTAAATAATGAAGTAGAGTTCCATCAAAGCTACGATAGTAATGGTTTAGTCTAAGTAAGGTATATCATAAGTCTTGGTGGGTAAAGGATTTTTGTTATTTTCATGAAGGGTCCAATGGCATGATATGGTCATGAAAGCAGGTAAAGAGGTCTAAATACTAGATATAGCTAGGACTAATAATATCATAGATCATTATGATGGTTGAAGTTTTATGACTTGGTACTAGAATATTGTAAATGATGAATTGATATTACTTTTCCTTATTGGTTTGATGGATCAAAGAGCTAATGGTGGCCATGGCATCTATTATTTTGTTACTAGTCCTTGGTATGTGTTCAAACTATATGTCAACAATCTATTGTTTGAGAGTGTTAATCATGGCCTTGTATGGAACTAACTTGTTATCTTTGGTTTGAAAGTGGTTCATAAATTGATTGATGATTAATTGAGAATCACCATAGAACTTTAAGTGTTGAATATTCCATTATACTACCTAAAAAATCCATGTAATGAGTTTTTTATATTTGGACATGTTATTAGTACAAGGAAAGCTGATACATAATGATTTAGAAATAAGATCCCCTTATGGTGTAATAAATAATAGGCCTACCCTCAATCCATATGAGGTGAATGATCCATAAAAATATAGCTTCTAATGATGATTATTAGGAGGTGTTTCAAGTATGGTTATAATTGACTCATCTGGGAATAAAAAATTTAGAGGTTCAGTATCTACAAGTGGAGCTTCAACAAGCTAATCTACAAGTACTTATCACTTGAGGGACTTTTAGTTGATGTATTAAAACTTGAACTTGATCATAAGCATGATACATTTAGTCAAGTGGCCTTGTAAATTTGTTTTTTATAGTAGATACTTGAGTGGATCTAATTTGGAAATAACCATGGTCTTATTGTTTAGCATGTAATGCCATAACTTTTGGGATACAAAGACCATTGCTAAAGAAGATGTTTTGATGGGTATATAATTTTATCCATATGTGACCAATGTAAAACTTAGATAGTACATGACATGTTCTTTTCCATTATCATCTTGTTGAGCTAAAAGTGCCCCTAAGGATTTGTCTATGGTAGATAAGTATAGTAGAAATGGATTTCCTAGCATAGGTAGTAAAAAAATAGGTGGATTGGTAAGATAATCCTTTAGGTGCTGAAAAGATTTTTGACATTATTCATCCCATTGAAATATGACACCCTTCTTCAATAAGTGTGTAAATGGATGTCAATTTTAATCCAACTAAGAAATGATGTGCCTCATAGATTGGATCTTGCCCTATAAACTGTAGAGCTACTTTAAATTAAAGGTGGTGGAATTTATATAATATATTATAATTTTCTAGGATAAAATTTAATGGCTCTGTGAGAGATGATGAAGCCTAAAATTTTTATTGAAGTAACACCAAAAACACACTTCTTATGATTGAGTCTGAACTCGTATTCATGTAGCCTCTCAAATATTCTCCTTAGTGTGACTAGATGGTAGACACAGGGCTTTGATTTACCTAGTATGTAATCAACATAATATTCAACAATGTAATGTATTATATAATGAAATATGATGGTCAAGTATTTTTGGTATGTGGCCCTAGCATTCTTGAGACTAAATGGCATAACATGATAACAAAACATTCCCCATGGAGTGGTGAACACTATTTTATGTTTATATTTTGGTGTAATCCTAATCTGGTTGTATCATAAAAATCCATCCATGAGAGAAAAATTTCTGAACCCCATTGTAGATTCAACTATCATGTCAATGTTTGGTAAAGGAAAGTCATATTTAGGGTAGGCATTGGCTATATCTATGAAATCAATACAAATTTTGATTCTTTTTAGATTCTTACTAATTGTCAACACATTTGAGATCCACTCTGAATAGTCGATCAGTCAAATACATCTCAATTTTAAGATCTTTCACAACTCTTTATTTACTAATACAAAAATTCAAGGATGCATCTTGTGCAATTTTTTATTTGTCATTTTGGCACTAGGATGCACAAAAAAGTGGTGTGTAACTAAGGTAGGTTCCAAACTTGGCATGTTAGAATAGGCCCAACTAAATATGTTAATAAATTCCCTTATAAGGGATGTAAAAATGTCACATTCATTCTTAATAATAGATGTTCCTAACTTAATCCATTTCAAGTCATCTGGAGTCATGATGTTGACTTATGTAGTGTCTTTTATAATGAGAGTCAATACAAATTCTACAATGGTAGGTAATGATTTGAATTGGTCTATGACTTCAAAGTCCTCTGTTTAGACTGGTTCCTCAAGTCCTCCTAATTAATATGAAACCAAATCTCATAATGGTAGGGATGGCCATGTTAAAAACACTATTAAAAACTCTTAGATAATTTGGTTAAAGGCATGCTCTTCTTCAGAACTAAACTCATACCCAATAGTAAGTTCATCATTAGTGTTATTGTGATCTATGTTTGAGGAAGGTTGAACACCACCATCTAATGGCACCTAAAATAGGTTTTGACCAAAACGCTAGCTTTTATCTTTACTTTTATTTTGGTACAAAATCACCTCAAAGAGGTTTTCATTTTGGGGCTTCAATATTTTATTTATTTGTTTATGGCTAAGGTTATTCACTTTTTATCCAAATTAGGATGAAGGATCTAATTTGATTAATAACCTTTATTTATGGGCTCCCAACTAAACATTAGCTCTTAGGCCTAGAAAATCACAAAAGTCTTCATCATTCTCAAACTCATCTATAGGCACTATGGATTCTTGTTGGTCCCAGGATATAAGTTGAGGGTAATAAAGAGGAAGTAGATTATTAATAGGAACTAGGGTGAGGGTAAAAATGGAATGGGTATTAAATAAACTATTATTGGCAAGGTTTTCATAAGTTTTGTGATCAAACTCTGATTTGTTGATGGCATCTCATCACTAGTCATTGGCATGGGAACATGAATAAGGAACATGGGGTCACCTTTAGGAACTTTAAATATAAGACCATAGATTCCTTTATATTTTGTTATATATATTGGTCAATAGTACCCCATTGATTTATCCTTAGGATTCCTCTTTCATAGGCTTGGTTCTCCATGATCCTATCTGGAATGAGGTATTTGGAATTTTTGTATCAACCAGTTTTTCATTGTATAACTAGGATTCATCATTTGCAAGTGGGTCCTATTATTGTCTAGTGGTCAGTTTGAAAATGATAAGAGATAGACTATGGATATTTTCCTTTCCATTTCATTTCCATTTTATATAAGGTGACATGGCTTTAGATCTTCCATAAGACTTGAGGTTCTTTGGAAGCTTAGAAAAGTGAAATGTGTCATGTGTCAAATACTCTCTTGGGCCATTGTCTGAGATGGTAAAATGATTATAAAATTTATGAGGTGGACTATAGGAATATGAATCAAGGGTGTTTGGATTTATACAATTGGCCTCTAGTAAATTAACAAGTATTTCTTTCCCCTTGTCCTTCTTGGGAACTATATCTAGGCCAAAATGGTAGTTATAACTTTCATACTCAGCCTCCAATTGTTTATGATGTCCATAGGGATGAAAATATCTATTGATGGTGACTTCCATACTATAATGAGAGAACTTGAGATATTGGTGTAATGTATAAAGGATTACATGAATTTCATGTATTCAAGGTCTACCTAAGAGAAAATTATATGACAAATCTAGGTCTAGCATATGGTAAAGTGTATTGTGTTAAGGACCCAATAATAATTGGCAAGTTCATGGTGCCTTATGATTCCTACTCTTCATTGTCATATGCCTTAATAGTGACTATTTCTAGATGTGGATTAGTTTTTGTGTATTTGATATTCTTGATGATCTTTAGAGACACAATATTCAAGCTGAATCCATTGTCTATTAGGACACATTTATTTTTTTATCATGTTATGAAAAATTTAATATACAATGAATTATTATGGAGAGGGCCAAGGGATGAAATGTCACTTTGGTCAAAGGTTAATTATTGGCTTGGGGATAGATTTCCAACCAAATCTTGGAATTTATTGGGGCTTATGTAATTTATAACTTGGGATTGGCTTAGGAACCCTATCAAGATGTTTTTTGGATGGTAGACATATACAATAAATCCAAAATGGAGATTTTTTTAGGTGTTTTCTAAAGTTGTTTAACAATGTTGAACATCCTTTACTTTATAGTGGTATATGGCTTGTTCCTATCCATAATGATGGATTGGATGGGTTTAGTGGTAGGTGGTTATGGGTCAAATATAGTAATCTTTGACTGCCAAGTTATGATTCCATAATCAAGATTAGAAATAGGGCCATTATTGACAGAAAATGATGGCGAAGAGGGGTCAAATAGTAATAGGGCAATGATGAGTTATGATGGCACACTTTTATATGGTCATAGGGCAATGATGAGTTATCAATATAAGGTCCAAAAATAATAATCACTGGTTTCTAGTGTGCTTGTATATAGTCCCAAGTCAAGGAAGGAATATTAGCATAAATTGGTTGATTGGAAAGGGTTATTAATGGTCACATTCTATTAACACTTGGTCTTGGATCAATGGTGATGGTTAAAACATGACCTCTTTCAATATGACCTACAACTTTATTATAGTCGTGTGCAATTACATGATAAGTATATTGGGTGTTGGAATCATTCCAACCTTGGTTCCTCCCATTTGGTTATCATTGTTATTATTTCTACTAATATTTTTGTTGTTGTGACTATTGATACTTTTGTTGTTATTGTTTTGGTCTTTGTTATTGTTGTTGTTAGTTGTTATTGTTATGTTGTGAAAAAGGGTTTTGGTAGATTCCTAGGTTTTGATTGGATGTAGATGCTCTACTATCAATGTAATCTCCCTATTTTCAAACATATTTTAAATAAGCTGCTTTATTTTCACACAATGGAAAACATATTGTCCATAAACATGATGGTATTCACAAAATTCATTCTCCCTATACCAATCTAGATAGGGAACAACCTTAGGATAGTGCTTTAGAATGGGCCAACTAATTAAATTATTAGAATCTAGCTTTAAAAATATAGCTTTAATAGTCTCTCTAAGGTTGCTAGATACTTGATGAGTAGGCACATTTATACTTGGAAGAGGGGTTTAAAAAGGTAATGATTTCTACATTTTTTGAGATAATCTAGAATTCTATGAATGTTGTACTTGTTGAATCTGTTGTTGGTAAGGAGTAATATGAATTTGTAGCATAGGTTGAGTAGATGGTATTTGCATAATTTGGACATGATGCAAATATATTACTCCATTTCCAACAAAATTATTGTTATGGTTAAATTTCTTGGATTTTTCATAGTTACTAGTTTGGACTAGTGCTGAGACTTATGTTTATACTTAGTTTTGGTAATGATTTTGGCTTGTTCCTTGGTTTTGTTTCTAATTTTTAGTCAATGAGGTTATTTTAATAATATATTTGTTAATAAGGACATTTTTTATTATCAAACCTTTATCAATGATCTCCTTGAAAGTGTGTGTGCAATATATCTCTAGATGATAGGATATCTCACTATGCAAAGTTTTAGGAAACACAAAGGCCAATTGTTTGTTTGGTAAACTATGGGTGAATCAGCCTCTAAATGCTCTCCATAATTTTAGATAGATTTAAATTCTTTCACTAAATTTATTTTTATTCTGAGTTAAATCTACGAATGAAATATCATGTTTGAGATTTTAGGAGAAATGTTTAACAAATTTATCTATGAGGTTATCAAATGTAGATACTGAGTTCTTTGGCAATTTTAGAAACCACTCCAAAGCTTGTTCTAGTAGACTCTAAAGAAATAAAAGTAGGAGGTATATGTTAGTATAAAACATTGGCTGGTAAGAAAAAAATAATTCTATCAAATGGGCCTTAGGGTCTCTTTTACGCTTGTATTTATCAAACTTTAGTGTTTTATATCCTATACAAAATGGTATTTACATATACTCCATGTTGAATGGGTAGAAACACATGTCACCTAATTTGAACTTCTTGGTATAGTTCCCTACTTTAATAGTGGTAATTACATCCTTAATTTTTTGTTGTTCTTATGCCAAGAAAATAAATAGAACATTGGCCTAAGGTGGAGGTTGAGTGTTTAAAGGTTGATTACCATGACTAGGGTATAAGAGAGGCATGGTTTGTTGTGGAATGTTGGTTTGGTTAGTTATACTAAATAGGAATATGCAATTATAGATTAAGATGTGTTTGCTTGAATTTCATTCACTTTGCTATGATATTCTAGTTTGGACTTGATATATAGGCCTAATTTTGAGGGTATTATGGTTGAGATGAAAGGATATGGCTTAGGGTAAATTACTATACCTTATGAGGTTGAGTAGGGATCTGCTACTGACTAGTCAAACCTAGATGAATAAGGGGAACTTGTTATGAACTAGCCCCATATCATTGGATTTATGGAACATTTGGAATGAAAGTCAATTGTTTCCTAATTGGTACTTGTGGGATAGTAGTACATGTTTATTGCATGAATAATCATTTTGAAGTAGATTGTTTTAAAGTGTTTAGAATTTGTCATTGACTAATAGACATACATTTTTGATTAAATAATGTTTGTGATTGCAAAGTTATGTTGGTCTATGATTTTTGAGGTATACTTGGCATTACCTAAATAAGTGGAGCATTTATTTCCCCATTTTGAGGTGGTGGAATGTTTTGCCTCTACTATGCTAGTACACTAGACTATGCCTATTTTTGTGGAATGTTGGTTATCACCTATTGTGGTGGAGTAGAATTCATCATGTTTTATTGAGGTAAGGCACTAGTTAGTATTTGAGTACTTAATCCTTGTTGTTGTATGCTTGAAGAAGTAACTGGTTGAGTATTAGAGGTAGCTTGTTGGGGTTGGGACGTAGGAGTTCCTACCTCCCACTTTTATGAACCACTCATGGTGTTAACTAAAGGCACTTGTTGTGGACTAGTTGTGAGTGTATTTAAACCATTTTGGCCTAAATTGGAAGATACTTGAATGTTATCCATCATGTTTGTAAAATTTATCTACATAGTAGTAGATACTTATTTAATAGTTGGGACATGAAACATGTCACCAAATGAAGTGATTTGTGCAAATGGGTCTATACCCAGATTGTCTTGACCTTTCAATTTGATTAATGCTCCTGTTGAAGGAGCTAGATCAATTAGTGGAACATTTAACATGATCATGTTATTGAAGTTATGTCTTAAGTTTAAAAAGGTTTGGTATGATGTTTGCATTTATATAAAGTCATCATATATGAGTCATTTTCCTATAAAAAGTGTATTGTTATTTTGATATGGCATCAGCATAAGTGTTTGAGGAATGATAAAAGAGGCTTTTTCAATAGTTTGATTGTAAGGTATGTTTAAATTCACTCTAACTCGACTAGGTAAATTTTTGTGGGGGAAGTATGCTAGAAACTTGGTCCCTACCTCAGTGGATCTGACAAAGACTTCATCCTTATTTTCAAGAAATTGATGATTAAATAAATATTAATCATGCATCGATAACATAGTGACATAATATGGTTATTTTTTAACTTGTTAAAAAATCAAAGGATGTTAGTAAGGCACTATGTTATTTTCTCTTGGTCTTGCTCTAAGTATGGAGTATATTAACCAAATAGTAGGATAAGGGATCTTGGATTTATTCCCTAAATTGAGTATTATAAGGAAGATAGGGATCTATCTCAAAATTGACATCATCACCATAAGGGTATTGAATAAAGTCGTCTTGTACGACCATGTTATCATAACTTGGATTGTACATGGTTATATTATGAGTGTAATGAGACATATCTAAATAAATGAAAAATATTTCAAAAAAAAGTCTTAGAGTTATACAAACTCTAAAAAATAATTTTCAAAGGATAAATGGTCCTAACTTGGTCTAAAAGTGGAGTTATATCTCAAAAAAGGCTTATAGTAAACTTGTTCTAAAATAATCTAACGTCAAATGTCTTAAACAAATGGTCAAGTGTATGAAATAAAATTAGAATTCCAAAGTTAGGTATAAATTTATTGATACAATAATAAAATAGATCTAAATAAACAAAATTTGTTAGGTTTTTTGGAAAATAAGGTACAAAATCTAGGAACCAAATAGGTATTACTAGGTCTTTTTAGAAAAGGCACAAGAGCTAAACATTAAACAAAACAAGGTCTAAATTTATGAATTTTAATATAAAAAGTTTGAAACACTTTGGAATAAAATATTAATTTGGATTTAAACATGAAATTTTTCACTTGGAAAAAGACATGAAACAATAGGCATATATAAGATAGGCTACTTCCCCAAATCCAAGAACAAAAAATAGTTTTAAAATTGAATAAAGAGTTAACCTAAATTACATAACCCAAAAGTGAAACATTGATGTCTAGGCCAAAATTACACAAGGCATAGGTATAAATCAATCAATGTTTGGATTTTAACTTATCAAGGCTAATTTTTAACTCAACTTAAAAAACTAGTATTTTTAAAATAGACAACAAGCTAGACAAGAATGAACAACATGATGGTACTAGGCATAGATCCAAAAGGCACATGTGGTTTCAAAAGTTGGAGATTTTGGACACAAGAAAAAAAGTCTTTAAAATGATTCAAGTAGTGTAATGATGTTTTCATGCTAAAAATATATGACAAAAGGTTTGTTTCAAGACTCAAAGTTATAATATTTGAAAATGAATTGGGTAGTGTAACGACACCCTTTTCAATCAAATGGCACCCACATAAAATTTTGATATGTGAATAAGGCAAATGTGAGATGTTAAGTGGAAATATTAATGCCTCTTCAAACAAAAGAGTGATACTTTAAAAAGACTCAATTATTACAGATAAGGATAGAGTGAATTTGTTTGAAGAGGAATTATTATATGTGAGATGTGAGATGCTATATGTTATAATATGTCACTCTATCCTTATCTGGAATAATGAAGGATATGAAATCAATACAAATTATAGGGTGACATTCTTTTTTCTATGTGAAACTTTCCAAGTTACTCTATATCAATGTCCTTCCTTATGAGGTGAGGTCTTCATATTCAGGGCCATGCTCATGTCTATTTTTAATGGCTATCTATATGGCTCAAGATGCTCCTTCATTAATTATACCTATTTGCCTCTATTTAAAAATGTACAATTAGGCTTACTATAGATTGAAAACCAATTTACAATATTGTTTTTCCTATAGTTGATACATCGAGTTAGACATGTTTATATCATATGATCAACTTGTAGCCCACCCTAATATATATTAGGTCATAAAAAGACATATTCTATCTCTATAAATTATTAATGGTGTCATTTGATTGTAAAATTTCTACTCTTGGTCTAACCTAGATCATGATGGAGATCGATTCCATTCATACTTACCTTACTTGGGTCAAAAATGGCTTTGTAAACTTTCATAAGAAATCTTGGGTTTACCCTCTATTCATTAGCCACTGATTGTCTAACTTTGCCTATTGACATATTTACTCCTCACATTATCTGATCATCATGGCATAAGTGAACATGAGACCTAAATATCTACTTGATTTTTTAACTCTATCCAAGTCGATGCCACTTGGTAGCCCTGAATTAATCCTCAAGATCCTACCATCAATCTATATACTTCCAAATTTATACCATGTGGTGGCCTTTGAGCTATTTGAATTTTTAAATCCTCACTCATACCATTGATCTACCTTCATATTATTAAACATGCTCTATTAGATCTACCTAGACTTAATAACCTATCAGTCACTACTTACCATTAGATCTCCTATAAAATTGAATACCGATTGTTGATCTTCCCTTTTAAATTCCAATGGCTATTCCCCAAGACTTAATTTTAATGTTTTCACACCTATATTTGACATCTATATGAATTTATTTGACATTTTCATGACCGTCATTGAGATATTTGAATCACAATGGTTATTTTCCATGTCTTAAATTTAATGTTCATGCAACTGTCAAATGACATCTATGTGACCGTCACTGACATCTTTGAGCTTGTCACACTTTGAACCCAAATGGATAATTATTGAGCTTGATTTTGACACTTTTGTAGTTATCATACTTGTTGAATCAACTTCTTTGAGATGAAACATTCTACTAAAGCTTTTACACTGGCCCTTTGTCTTTGTCAAAACCATTGCATGGACATTTTGTCCAAAATAAATATGTCCTTGGGGTAAATTTTTTCAAAATAATTTCCTTGAAATAAATCTTCTTTTATCTTCAAGACTTTTTATTTTACCCTTTTGTTGTGGACCATTTTCCTTAGGATTTTATTTAAGACATTTGTTGCATGATTTGTGCCAAGACATTTCCTTTGAAAGAAATGGTCTGTGGGCTTTTGTCTCAAAAAAATGTCCAAAAGAGTTGACTTATGTTATGGATAAAATGCCTAAAATAATTATGTTCTTATATTTTCTATAGACCTTTTGATTTAGACAAAATATCTAAAATAATTCATGTTTGCAAGATCTCTATCTCAGATAAAATGTCTGAAGGGAATGACTTAGACTATGAACAAAAAGTCAAAGATAAATAACAAGAACATTTTGTCTTTGATAAAAATGTTTGAATAATTTGTTTGAAAGAATTCTAACACTTAGCTTTTGCCTTAGAGTTTTGGACAAAATGTTCAAAATAATTCCCAACACTTAGTCAAAAAATGTGAAACATTTTATCTAAAAGAAATAATATACTGAGCCTAAAACACAAAGTTTGAAAGAATTAAACTTAGCCAAAATAAAATCCCAAAATAATTAATAATGAGCCTTTTAATTCATAGTCTTTTCTAGACTTATGCAATTTTTCTTACTATTGGATCCTTGAGGACTCAAATAAGCTATGAAGACCTAAACCCTTTTTAGACTTGTTCCATGACTAAGAATTTATCTAACACCATAAATAAGAGCTTCCAAACTATTATTTTCCCTATATACTCGTCTATCGAAAACTTGGTCCACTTACTAAAACCATTTCTAGGAAATATCTCTATGTGGGCCAAATGTGGCCAATATGTTCCAAGTGTGGTTAACACTAGAGATGAATTCACATAATTTGGATCCAAATCAACTAGATTTTTGTGAAAATTTCTTTTCCTTTTCATAACTACTACATCCACCAATTTCTCAGTGTAGTGTGATGTTCAAGTTGCTCGTATGTCCTGAGGTCAAGTACCACTAATAAAGCTTGTTTTAACCACTCAAAATAATCATCCTAATGGGTCACCCTTAATTTTTATACCACACGATGGAGTGGGGTTGAAACTATTCTAAGATATGAATTCCCTGGTCAATGCTTCCCTAGAGAACCCATGAAAAGGTGATGAACTCCTACTCACAAGCCAAAATACATGAAAATAAAGATAAGTAAAAGGACTTTAGGGTCAGTTTTAGGTCACCCAAAAAATATGTATTTTGGGGATGGCCTTAATAAATATCCTTCCATTATTTTAGACTAAAGTGAAAAAATTCAAATAATGAGCACACCCAAGTTCCTTAAAAGGGATGAGGGGAGAGCATACATGCGTCACTTGTCTTATTAAACAAACACTTTGAACAAACAAGCATAAAATCAATCTTATGAGTATGTAACTAATGTGACACTTTAATTTTATATAACTAAAATGAAATATGTTGTGAAATTTTAACACCTTCACATTTTGTTTTGATAATTGCAAAAAAAGCTTAAAAAAAGCAAGTAATAGATGAAAACAACTATGTTTTAAAAACCAAATAAAATGTGTGTAATATTTAACCATGTTTAAAATTTACTTTTTCCACCTTAGGACCTATAATTTTTTAGATATTTTTCCTACTTATAATCCCAAAATCAAGTGAGAAAAAAACATTTTAAAATAAGTTCTTGGGTTTTCTTTTTTGTCTTAGATATTGATCATCATTGATCTACACAATGATTGATGTCGATAGGAATTGATGTTGATTGAGAAGATTGTCAACATTTCCTTGTAAAACATATGTTGTTTTGATATAAAAATGGTTAATAAAATGAGATCAAAACAATATATCTCACTAGATCCTACAATAAATAGTTAGATAAATAATATGCAAGTCCTCAAACACCTAATGAAAACTAGAAAATGCAAGTAAAACCCTTGTTAATTATGTTCTTGGTATGTGTTGTTTTTCAAACAAAGATCATGGTAGATTCATGTAATCAATGTTGATATAGAAAATCAATATTGATCCTTACAACTTGTGATATAAAATTGATGTCGATCCCTGTAAACTATGACTTACTTAAAATAGAAAGAAGTAAAAAATGAAGTTAAAACTTGAAACTTGAATATTTTTATGAATCCATTAGAAAAAGTAAGAGTAACATATCAATCTCCTTAGTTATATGGGATGATTTATCCCACTAGGTGTACCAACATGTAAACAAGGAATACATATAGGGGAGGTTAGTCCTGTGTTAGTCTAATAAATAAAACTCAAATAAACACAATAAGAAACATGTAAACAAGGAATACATAAAGGGGAGTGTTAGTCCAAGAAATAAAACTCAAATAAACACACTAAGATCCTAACGTCCTCTAGCATAGACAGTAGGGAGAGCTTAGGTAACATACAAGCATATGAAAACACAATAAAAACATAAAAGAACACCTTATTTAACCTTCTTTGGATCTTCCAAATGGCTTGTTCAGCTTATGCATCAAGTAATCTTAATCAATAGAGCTTTGTTGACTTCACCTTTAATTGACACCTTAGCTTTGATTACTCAGCTTAATATTTGAGCATAGTAACATTACTTACATAATAATTATGAATTAAATCCTTCATAATAACTCTATAATATTTAGGCTTAGAAATAAAGGGGTATGGCTTTGTATTTATAGCCTCAAGAATTAACTCTCACCCAAGGTGAGTTAAGTTTGAATTTAAACATGGAATGGGTTCAACCTAACCCTATGTGAGTTGATACTACATTTGTGATCAAATTTATCATGTAATTATGGTTTTTAATTACTAGGCATGGCTCTCAAATTATATATTTTGAGATATTTCGAAAGAGCTTGAAAACTCATAAAGGCAATGATAAAAGGCTTGATATTTTGATATTAGGAATTTCCATGTTTAGATATTCATTAATTACAAATGGATAAATCAACTAAGAATTTAATCCTTTTTAATTAGATGATTAATATTGATTATTATTTTTTCTCTTTCAAGATTTGATTTAATGCCTCACTTAATGGTCCCATAGGCCAAATTGATAGTTTTTATGCCACAAGGTGATTGAGGTTGAATTTGTGAGAGGTTAATATTGTGTACAAGATATTATCCTAAATAGGGATACTTCAACATGATTTTTAGCTATGATGAATGATGCATGGATAAAATTGGGATATTTAATGATTATTAGGCTCAATTTTCAATAGTTGGTAGGAATCAGTCAAAAGTCTGATTGGAAGCTAGTTGTGGCCATTTTTAGATGTCTACATTATTCACATTTATGTACCAAGCATTTGAAAATTTCCATCACTATCTTACAACTAGCGAGTTAGATGAATAGAAGAAACATCTATCAAAATTTGGACTTGTGAGTTGTTACTGAGCATGGTTTTTTATTAATGAAGTTTGTATGATGTTGTGGAGACTTTTATGATTCTTCACTCCATGAATTAAGTCTTCTTTAAAACCTATTCATAAATAAATTTGACTAATGGTGGAAAAGTTGTCAACATTCTTAGTAACTTTGGGATGTTTTCCTGTTAAACACTCAAGACTAGTAGATTTATCCATTTGGATATGGAGTTATGAAAACATCACCAAATTTGAAACTATAAATTCCCTCAAAACATTATAAAATAAATAATTCCCTCAAGTAAATACAACACTTGTTCATAATAACTTATAAAAATGAAAACTATAACAACTACCAACTAAAAAATGTGCAAATTAACATTTAAAGGAATTGAAAACTAGAATACTTATATAACATGTGGATAGCCACACTTGGAGGAAATTAAAATCTAAAAATACTATTTAAAATACCTAACATCAACTTGGATAAAAATAAAAACCTCTTAGGTCCTCTCCATGTGGGTGACAAATATAAAGAACAAGCTATTATTTGTGTGTCATTATAGTTGGATCATCTCTCTTCAATATTGTCAACCTCTTTAGCTTATCTCAAAGTTAATCAATTAAAGACAAACTATGTCTAATATAGATAAATTATTCTTTTGTTTCAATTATTACATCATATTTATCTTAAACATTGAGAAAGCTCTCCAATGTAACCACATGTTGATTCATAAGAATAACTACAATTTCATCCTCTAATGGCTCACTAGAACATTGTTCTTGGATTTATATGACATATTTATATATTTCATCTAAATTTTTAATTTATTAAAATTGTTAAATCTATTTATGGAGATCCAAATACTATTCTCTAACTTCATTAAGGTCTTATTCATATATACTTTTATCAACATCTTCTTGAACATGCTTTCCAAACTTGGCAACCACTTTATCAATGTCTTGATAAGTAGATGTAGGCCTAAAAATATTATCAATGTCTTAAATAAAATCAAGGTATTTCTTCCACTCTTCATACAAACTTCTTAATTCTCACTTGTAGCTTAATCTTCTTTACGCAGTTCATGTATCGGGTTGTTACCTTATGAAACCATTGACTGCAATCTCACTAGTTTTTGCCATATCTTTTGGAACATATTTATGATAGGATTATTGAGGCTCACTTATAGGTGAAATTTTATTTTTTAATGGCTCCCTAAAAGATACAACATTATCTTATTTTATTCCAAATTTAAGCTTATTTGACCAACACAATGCTTGATTATCCTCTCTTGACAAATTCTCCTCTTCACCTATATGTTATTCTTTTGTCCTCCATACAATATGTCCTATTGAATTTATAAGTCACCAATAGATTGTGTAGAGCTCACAAGGGTATTACATAAAGTTAGTTTTGATTTTTTTAAATCAAGTTATGCATAAATTCCTCTTGCTAATGTTCATGCCTAAAATAGTCAGTGCATATCTACGCATTGAATAAGTATTGATTCACACCCACTAGGAGTTCCCAATGCATGACCCATGAAGGGATTCTCTATTAGACAAAGATAAAATGGTGTGAAATATCAAGGATTTAGAGCCCTAGTCTTTAGATAGTTTAGGCATAGGTGTGTAATAAGTAGTTTCAAATTTAAATAAGTGTGCTTAGGATCTTCCATATTCATGTGCATTCCTATTCAAAATGGCCCTTACCTCTCCATTATGAAGTCTTCCATTGAAACATATTATATTTATGCACACCCAAAATTCATAGACTATGATCTGTGTTTCACACATACTACTTCATAGACTAACAGGGACCTTGGGTGTAAAGTAAAGATGTGACAAGACTATTTAATGGGGACTTGGTGCAAAAATGTAAAAATTCATGCACCCTCATAGATAAATTCTACATATGTGCTCTTCACCTACTTGTATCTCACTACATAGTCTAATTATGCAACCTTTAGTGAGTACATATCCTTAAAAGGAATAAGGTAATGATTCCCATCATATGTAAAATAATGATGTGGTAGTTTAAGGTAGACCCATGTAGTGATTAATACATGGTAGTAAGGTATAAAGAGGTAGTTGGAAAATTATTTAAATAGTGTTTGATGCCTTGACATAATAAGTAATTATAGAAGTGATTTTTAGACATTAAAACATGACCACATACCACCACTCTAAATATTCCAAATATCTTCCAATCTTAGACACACATGTAAATCTAGAAAGAATCCTACCACAATTCCCAAATCTAAATCATCAAAAAAAACTTAAGAAGGATGGTTACATTACCACATTAAAATTAAAAGACTATGTTTACCACCCTAAAGGGATGAATTAATTATAAAGGGCTTGATCCATTATAAAATCCATGTTCATTATAAGAAGGGTCAAAATTTGTAGGAAACCTCATGCCACTAAAATTTTCCCTCTAAGAGCATTTATGTTGGCTGAACCTTGCATGTTAATGAGAATTCAGTTCCCCTCCCTCTATTCTTCTTACACTCTATGTGTTATTTTTGTTTATTGATCTTTATCTATGGGTAATGTTTTCCTCTCTCATAATTTTCCATTCCTAGCACCTCTATGTGGAACTCAAAACTCACTTGGAGGACATTTTTTATGTGTATACAAGTCCATGTATACATTCTCTATGGATCATTTTTTTATCCCTCCTAGTGTTACATTATGTTCCCACACTTTTATGAAACACTCATGCATTTTTAATTTACTTGGTGGATTCTATGTAATAACACCTTATTCTCAAGTATTTTTATTATGTCCATGGTTGTAGGATCGTTTACTCTATTCTTGATGAATCACCCTTTTACTTTTAAGAAAAAATCTTACCTGCTCCCAACATTTTTCCTAAAAAAATCTTAGGTTTAGATTAGTTGTAGATTTACCTTTCTAATCTTTAGGTCTACATGTTGGTCCTAAATTAGGTACACTTAGAATAGAATTAATCTAGCCTACTTCAGAGGCTCATCCTTAGGAGCACAAAGGTCTCATGCCTTCAATACATTCCCATCATTATGATGAGGTAATCAATGTTATGCTAATGTAGGTGAGTGATAACACTTCCATGCCCAATGTTGAACATGTTATGACCTATGTAATGAATTTGTGTTATGTTCCCTACTAAAAATATTTTCTATATCATAGACCATCCATAGGTGTACATTTTAAATCAAAATAGTTTTTGGCATGTATGGTGGGACAAGTTTGAAGAAAAGCTAAGGAATCAGTCTACCCTTATCTAAAAAGTATTTTATGAACTCAATAAGAGAACATGGTGATTCCAAATATTTCTAGTTCATAAATATCATCTCCTTATATATATTCCAAAATAAACAAGATCATCTTTGAAGGGTATTGATTTTAATTTAATTAAGATTTCAGCACCTTCTAAAAGAAGAAGAGTAGGAACATCTTCTTCCCTTTTTAAAATAAGGATTATTTCAAGGTAAACATCCCTTGGATCTTAGTCTACACCTCCATTTATAATTTCCCTTGCACATATAGAGAGATTACTCCCTATCTCATTCATTATTACACAAAAAAATCAATTTTTTTTGCCTTTCAATGGAGACAATCCATTTATTTTTCCCAATATGATGACATTCCTGTCATAGCCCTTAAAAATTTATCATACTTTATTAGTGAGAATGAAAATTATCCTATGGATAATATTTAGGATATCATGAATATATAATCAGTGTACCATGTCACTAATGACAATGTTGTAGTCAAGCCACTTTCCTCTTCCTTCAAAGGTAAAGCACTTCAATGGTACTACGGTTTGAGATTGAATTCCATTCATAATTGGGATGAACTAAGGGAATAACTATCCCAATAATTAGAAGACCAAAGTGACCACTTATTCTTGATAGAGAAACTCATAATTATAAATTAAGACCCACATCCTTGTACATATATAGAGATTATTCCCTATCTCATTCATTTTTGCATTAAAAAATCAAAATTTTAAGCCTTTCAATGGAGACAGTCCATTGATTTTTCCCACTATGATGACATTCCTATCATAGCCCTTAAAAATTTATCCTACATTATTAGTGAGAATGTAACTTCCCGTATGGAAAATATTTAGGATATCATGAATATCTACTCGATGCACCATGTTACTGATGACAATGTTGTAGTCAAGCCACTTTCCTCTTCCTTCAAAGGCAAAGCACTTCAATGGTACTAAGGCTTGAGATTGAATTCCATTAATAATTGGGATGAACTTAGGGAAGAACTATCCCAATAATTATAAGAACAGAGTGATCACTTGTTCTTAATAGATGAACACACATTATAAATCAAGACCCACATGGGATGATGGTTGATTTCAAAATCAAGTTATGTAGAGTCTAGGATAAGATCCCACCCTTGTGTAATCCATTTCCAAAAACTTCATTTTTATATTTTTAAAAGTATTCAAAGATTGATATATTTTTGATGATTCAATCCATGCAAGGCATAGTACTACTCGATGCCTATGAAATCATTATACATGCAAAAAATTGTTTAATCTAAGTAGGTAAGATTGCACCTATACCTACTATGCGTATATTTGTAGAGCCTCCTCCTAGACAACCAACTATGTATCTTATATTATCACCTATACCCACCATATTTATCCCACTAAATTCATATATTATTTACCTTAACAAATTACATGAGGTTAAAATGCTATTGCAAAGCTTTGGAAATGAGCTTGTCTCCCTTGAAAAGTAGGAAGCGTAGTACCCTAGACCTCATCAACCCATCACTAAATAATACTAGTCAATTAGACCTCCTTACCAAGGTAGTATATAAGCACAAAATTAACTCACTTATAATATAATACCTTATTCATAAAAAATTGATGTTGCTAATGCATCTATAGCCCTTGTACTTTTGCAAAAAAATATTGTGCAAGATCCTAAATGGTGTTTTCCATGTGACCAACCACATAATCAAGCTACATGAACAAATGGAATCATGTACCAAAACTCATGGTGAAATTTTTTTGACAACATCAAGAGAAAACTAATACTATGACTTTGCATGAATGAGATATTCATGTACCAACACAATAACAATATGGGTCTACTCTCATTAATTGGTAGAAGATAACTTCAACTACGTAAATCAGAGTGGTGTATCAAGTGGAATAATTAGTCCAATTTTTTGCAATATGAGATTTAAAATAATAGCAATGCACGAGGAAGTACCAACTTCATCACCATCACCTTCAATAACCTAGATCACTCAGACATGTACACAAGCCATGGTTCTTGTGTAACCTTTAGTGCACACATAATAGGTTTTACAAAGAGAAGAGCCTCCTCAAAATAGTGCATAAATATGAGAATAGATTATTATTCTAAAACCATATTCAAAGGGATATTAGATTCCTTTTAACATAGTTAAACAAATGAAAAATATGAGCCTCAATGTAACCATGTGGGACACTCTTGTTATTTCATCTCAAAGTAATTTAATATAAGATGTTCCGAAAATCTTTTAAGAGTATAAGAAATCCCAACTTATGCCTTCCATCTCCATGATTTTATGATATCCCTAATTTAGATAAAAAAGTGAATATTAGAACAAATCCACCCCCATTCTACATCTCCTAGATCATTAGCCAACATCTAGTACATAATTATATGATCGACTCAGGTACAAACATATTAGTGATTCTAAAGAAGATTATAGATATGCTTGAAATTATGTATTCCCTTATTTCAAAAGGAGTGGTACAATGGATGGCATGATAGATAAAATCATTAGAACCATCAAATATTTGAATCTTACACTACATACATGCCCTAGCCTATCAATTGTGTAGTATATCATAGTCATTAACTTACCTCCCTACCTTGCCATCTACCTCTACAAAGACATCAAAAAAAATATGGGTGGATATTTATCTTTATATTGGTCACATATGTTACTCAGAACTAGATACGGGACTAAGGTGACCATTATGGATGAACCGATCTTCAAAAGCCATGTTGAACCATACTCTTCTAGCCTAATTAAATTACAATATGGAATGTTTGATCAGGAAGAGAATTTGATTCTCCATGAAGCTAAAACACTACTTGAAGAGATCCTAAATGATTTTTTGGATGAATGGGCATGAAAAAAAATTCAATGAAATCCATATGAAAATATAGAGGAGATAGGGCTAGTTATGTACTGCATCCTAGAGGAAGATTCTATGTTACCTAAGCTTGTAAAGGCATATGATAAAATTGATGGTACATGGAAATTATAATTAGATGGTTCCCATAGTAAAAGTGATGCTATAACTAGTGCAATGTTAGTCTCTCCTCAAAATGATAAATATTTACACACCTTTAAATTTTAATTCATTTTCATGAACAATGATTCATAAGATGAGGCACTGATCTAAGGCATCTATCTTTCACAAAAGAAATGAATTAAGATAATATAGGAACTGGGAAAGAGTGAACTAGTTTTTAACTAGGTTAGAGCACAAAGCATGACCAAAATGTCTTGATGAAATATTACAAACATAAAATATGGGATAAGATTGATGGCTTTGATGAATTCAATATTGTTTCCATACCAAGATCAAAGAATACTAATGTAGATAGACTCATAACCATAGGTGCATAGTATGACATCCTACACAACATAAAAAATGAGTCTAAGTATCTTGTTAATCTCATAATTAGACTATTAGTCCCTCATAATATAGATAATTTATTGGTTTTTGAGATCATTGAGTAGATTATTAGCTTTTTATAGGATTAGGTGTAGTACTGCACCAATAACCAACCACAACTATAATCCAAATATCAATATCAAGTCATCCAATTAATGGGAAACAAGTTACCAAAAGGGTTGATTACCATAGAAAGAATATTCAATTATAATGACCAACTCAAAGGAAAAAAGTGAAGCATGGCAACAAAAGAGGAGGTATCTATGTAGATAACCATTTCTGAGGGGAAGGTCATAAAAATTTGCAAGGTATGCTCCCCACTAAAGACTAATAAATTTATTACACTCAGTAGGAGATACAATGATATCTTTAAATGGAGCTATAAGGACATTAGAGGCTTAGATCTAGGATTATAACAACACATAATTGAGATTAACCCTTGGGCATAGCCGACCCACTAGAAATAGAGGCTCATCAGCCCAAATATTGAACAATTGATGACAAAGGAGATATAAAATATTGTTGAAGCTAGTATAATACTTCCAATTAAACACTCTTCATGGTTGCCAACATAGTCTCAGTTTATAATAAGAATGGGGAAAATCATCTATGTATGGACTTTAGAGACTTGAACAAAGCTTCCCTCAAATACCACTATCCCTTCCCACCAATGGATTATATCTTACAAATAGTTGTAGGAATAGAGAGATTATCTTTTATATATTATTACTCAAGCTACAACTAGATTATTGTGTAATAGTGTGATCATTATAAAATAGTATTCACCACTAATTGAATAACCTCGCATACTAATGGTCACCATTTGGTTTGACAAATGCAAGAGTAAAATTATAAATAAAAATGGATATGGCATTTAAGGATTCATCATTAAGGTCATCTTGGTTTACCTTGATGACATAACTATTTTATTTAAGCATGTATAAGACCATTAAGGCCATCTAGAGTAAGTCTTTGAAAGGTTTCGAGAGTTTATAATATCTCTAAACCCTTACAAGTGTATCTTCATAGTTTATAAAGGAATTATACTAGGGCACATTTTTTTTAAAGAGGGAATCACAATTAATCCAGAGTGAGTCAAGGCTATTTCATCTCTCCCTCTTTGAAGTCATAAAAAGAGTCTCTAGATATTCTTAGGAATAATCAACTTTGTCAAGAGATTCGTGTTTGATTTTTCCACCCTAACCAAACCCCTCACTATGAAGCCTAATATTAATGTTGCATTTAACTAAAATTGTGAAGTTAGGGATAGTTTTCAATCCATTGAGCATTCCATCATACATTATCCCACCTTGACCAATCTATCTTATAACAAGTATTTTATCCTTTATGCATTCGATGGGATTGAAGGCATTTCAACTATCCTTATACAACAAAATAATGATCATCTAGAGCATCCAACTAACTTCTTCAATAAGGCATTGAAATATTATGATATATGATATAGATTTTTAGAGAATAAAATCCTTGTAGTTGTGAGAGTGCTCAATAATTTTAGGCATATGCTCTCCAAAAATAAAATATGACTCAGGGTTGCAATTTAGGCATCAAAGATTTTTTTTTGAATAAGGACATCAATTATAAAATTGTTAGTTGAATCATAAAGGTTATGGGATATGGCATGGACATCTAGATCACCAAACTAGTGTGAGGATAGGGAATCTACAAATAATTGGCCAAGGTGATAATTTGAAGACAAAATAGTCTTGGTATCACATGAAAAAGAATCAATTGGACAAGAAGATGAAATGAACTGGATGTGGAGTATCATGAATTTTATTCAAACTAGCTCATACCCAATTAGCTTTAATAAATACAAGAGTAGGCATTATAGGTTGTATGCCATTCCCTATGTGCTCATCAATGGTGTAATTTTCTAGAAGGACTTCAATGGATTCCTCTTGAGGTGCATATAATTAGACCAACTAAGTAAAATTATTCAAGAATTACATGACGGCCCTATAAGAGGCCATTATTTACCTAAGACCACTACTACAAAAATCATGTGAGCTATTTATTATTATCTAACTCTATTAAAATTTGTGCATGTATACATAAGAAATTTTAATAAATGTGCCTTCTTTGTAGGAAAACAAAGGCTAGTGGCCTTACCATTGCACCCAATGAAAGCTAATCAACCATTTGCATAATGGGCCTAGAATTCATAGGCATGATCAATCCACCATAAAGAGATAGACATAAGTAGATCCTCATGGCCACCAACTATTTCATGAGATGGATGGAATATATAGTGCTTAAAGAGGATAATGATACATCCATCTTGAGATTATACAAAAGCATTGTAACAAGATTTGGTATCCTAGCCACCATTATCTCTGATAATGTGCCTACTTTCCTTAGAACCAAGATAACTGAATGGGCCATCAAGACTAACATCCATTTGAATGCCTCATCAAATTATTACCCTCAATGTAATGGTTTGGTTGAGTCCATGAATAATAATTTTATTCATATTATAAAAAGGACCATGGAAGAAAATCAATGAGCATGGCATACTAAGGTCAAGACTACCCTTTTGGATGATCAAATCATGCCCACTAAAGTGTTAGGAGATTCACCATTCATATTAGTTTATGGAAAGGAGGCTAGTTTTTCCACATCTCGTAGGTTACCTTTATTGTAAATCATCCATCAATTAGAATTTTTTGAAAGTGATCCCCTCATAGTAAAGATTAACAGAGATAATAGAGCTCAAAGAGACTAGAATGTAGGTTACACACACTATGGAACTCTAACAGTCCTATAAAAAGAGTAATTTTGATAAGAGGGCCATTGATATATGTTTTAAAGAAGGAGATATAGTTATCAAATATGATATAGATATATTAAAATATGGAAGACATACTAAATTTGATGTGATATGAAGCCATCCATATACCATAACTAGCTACAAACAAGCTAATGCTTTCTAACTTTTTAGACTGAACGGAAAATAACTGCCTATCACAGTTAATAGGATCCATCTCAAACACTATCTCTACTAATTCTAGTATAATTTGTAAATATGTATATTAGATTTTTTTCATTTCCCTAAGTGCCTTACATGCCTTGTTTTGGGATAGTTTTATTTCCTCTAAGTACTTAAGCATAGTGTTTTTATTAGCTTAGATCTCTATACTATAAGTGACTTTGGCATATTTATTTTCTTTTACTATGAGGTTTTGAATTGATTTTATATCTAGGGACATAAATCTAATGGATTCATAGATGATAAAACCAAAAAATTTAATGACTAAGTGCTTAATGGATTACTTCAAAGGCGTATGGATTCTCACTTAGCAGGAAAGTGATCTATAGATGTGACTAGAAGTGTTGAATTTATAAGTCACCCTTGGCTTGCACAAATATCACAAAGATCTTATAGAATGTTTTTTCCCCTATGAAGTTTCAAGTTATTTAAATCAAGTTGTGAGTATATGCCTCCCATCCATGCATATGCCTAAAGTAGTTAGCATAGATCTATGCATTGACCAAGTATTGATTCATTCCCACTATGATTTTTTGATGTGATCTTTGTGAAGAGATACTCTATTACACAAGATAAAATGGCACATAGGTTTAAGGACACAAAGCCCCAATCTTTAGATAGTGCAGGAAGAGGTGCACAAGAAGAAGTTTTGAATTGTAATAAGTGCACCTAAGATATTACATATCTATGTGAATTCGTATTTAATAAGGCCCCTACATCTCCATGATGAAGTCCTACATAAAATCAAATAATCTCACTTATGTGCTCATAAAATTCATAGACTATGATCTATGTTGTGCACATATTACTTCATAGACTAACACGAACCCCAAATGTAAATTCAATATGTGAGAAGACTATTCAAGATTGAATTCACATAAAATGGTAAAAATTCATGCACCCTAATAGAGGAATTATAAATTTGTGCTCTTTTCCTACTCATGTCTCACTTTGTAGTCTAAATACATATCCCTCAGTACATATATGTCCACAAAAGGCATACAGTAATGATTCATGTCAGATGTGCATAAATGATGTGTAAGTTAAAGGGAGACCCATGTATAGATTAATAAGTGGAAGCATGGTATAAAGAGGTAGTCCCAAAAGTATTTGAGTATTGTTTAAGGCCTTTATAGGACAAATAAATGTAGAAGTAGCAATCAGACATAGGAAAAATGATCACACACCACCCCTTTGACTATTCCAAATATCTTCCACTCTTAGACACACATGGATCTAGAAAGAATCCTATGATAATTCTTAGATCCAAATCAATAGACACAATTTAAGAAACATGGGCATGTTTCTACATTAAAATTAAAATGAATATGTCTACCACCCTAAATGGGTGCATTAATTGTAAAGGACTTGATCTATTATAAAATACATGTTCTTCATTATAAGAAGGGTTGACATTTTTAGGCAACCTCATGCTACCAAAATTTTCCCTTCAAGAGCATGTATATTGGTAAAACCTTGCATGTCAATGAGAATTAAGTTCCCCTACCTCTTTTATTCTTATACTCCATGTGTTATTTGTGTTTTTTATATATTTTTATGGGTATTCTTTACCCCTCTCATCATTTTCCATTCCCAACACCTCTATGTGGAACTTAGGACTCACTTGTAGGTCATGTTTTATGTGCATATAGGTCTATGTAGACATTATCTATAGATCATTTTTCATCCCTCTCAATGTTATGCTATGTTATTGAAACTTTATATGAAACACTTAAATTCATTTGGAATGTCCTTGGTGGAGTCTGTGTGATAATGACTTGTTCTCAAGTATTTGTAGTGTGTCCATTATAGTAGGATTACCACTCTATTATTGGTGTATTTATCTTATAATTATCATTAAAATTATTACCTTCTCCCTCCATTTTCTCTCAAAAAATCCTAGGTTTATATTAGTGGTATATTTACCTTTCTACTCTTTAGGTTTGAGCATTAGTCCTAAACTAGGTGCACTTAGAATAAAAAGAATCTGGCCTACTCTAGATGCTCATCCCAAGGAGTGAAAGGGTCCCACACCTTGGGGATTTTCCCATCATTTTTACAATACTATCTATTTTCCATGAACATAAGTGAGAGATACCACTTCCATGCCTAGTACCAAACACTTTGTACCCAATGCAAGGCATTCACACTCTACACCCTATTACAAAACTTTTATTTTCCACATACCATCCATGGGTGCACACTTCAAATGAAAATAGGTTCTCCTTAAAAATGGATATTTTGGGAGGGTAATACGTTCCATTTGGTGGCATATTAATATAGTTCATTATTGGTTGCTCTTGAATTTGAGGCGCTTGGTGAAGCTTGCTTGTTTTAACATGCTAATTTTTCTGATCTAATGGGACAAAAATATGATTATTAGTACTTTAGAAACCATATTAGGAACATTTGAAGCATGTATTACCTCTTAGGGATCATATATATCTCTTCTCTTGTCTCTTGTATTTTTTGAAACACATTTCTTTGGTTTTTTAGGCTCACCAATTTGATTTATTACCACATGATTATCAACTTGTCCATTCACCAATATTACATATAGTTGTACTTGTCCATGATTTGCTTCCTATTATATCGTTTGAGTAATTTCCATATTCCTTGATATGAAATTTTGATTATGTACATCATTTATCTTGGAAGGATGGCAACTTAAATCTTGCATCAAATTATTTTTTACTGGAATAAAGGCATGGTTGAGGAAGGAATATTAGGATTAATTATAGCATATGGTTTAGATGGTATAATGGATCCTTTAACTTGATATGAAGGCCTATTGGCCTGATATTATTCCTTATTTAGATGAACTAAGTCAAAACTGATCAATATGTTTTAGCCATATTCTATTTTGTTTTATTTTTTGGATCTACATAAAGACCAACAATGGTCAGGTGTAACCAACATTGATTTAGCCTAAACCGACCAAAATTATTCCCAATCAATCCTAATATTACGTAACCATCATTGATCAAATTTTAGGGGGAAAATTTTTACAAATCTTGCATTTTGATTCTTTTTAGCATTCATTTTCATGATTTCTTGATTTCAATAGAATTTAAAGTCTTTGTCTAAACTTTTCCTTGTAGGTTTTCTCAAATTTTTATCTATCCAAGGCCTAACTTAATGAATTTATATTTTTTGGTTTTGCCTTTGGGTTAATAGGTGATAAATGATGGTATTAATTAATCAACATCAATTCTTCATGACTGATTTCAATTCTCTATTAACTAACTTCCATGGTTGCCTTGAACTAACATTGGTCATCTCTGACTAACCTTGGTCACTGTGTTTTAATTAAAAACCTAAGAGCTCTTTTTTTAAATATCATTTGATCAAAGCCAAAAGTGCTTCAAAGCATAATGCTACTATTTGACAATTTTGGGTCATGGATAATATTTGAACACAAATTTTCATGTCTTGATTAAAGAATGTTTCATTTTGGGCTTTTTTAAGGAATCTAGCTAAATCAATCACATTTTGTTTTTGTGTTAAATGAACATGTTAAGTCTCAAAAAATTATATTTTGGTGTTTAAAATGGATTAGGATGGCTAAGTCTTAGAAACAATTCATTGTTGGTGCTTAAAATGAATGCTTAAGTCTTGAACACTTTTGGTGGTTAAAAATGAACTTAGGCTAAATATTGAACATTTGGATCTTAGTCTTAAAATGGACATAGATGCTTTTTATTAATTTATTTTTGTGAAATTAATTCAATATTTTGCACTTAATTCAAGGGGCCAAGTAAAGAACATCAAATTTCTATTTGGTGTATAAAATCAAACTTCACTTGTAATTGCTTACAAACTATTTGTTGATTATTTATTTTTGTAAAAAGAATAACACATGTATACTCTCCCCCATCTCCTATAAATAACTCATGGGATAAAAATAACCTTTTCACTATATTTATTTCTTAGTCCAAGGTTTAGAAAGAAAATTTCCCAAGCTCTCCCCAAAACCCACATGGTATTGGGTATTCTAAAAACAAGCCTAAAGTCTTTCTACTTAGTCTTTATTTTCATACATTTTGGCTTATGAAGGGGATGGAATTACCTCTCATGGGTTCTCTAGGGAAGAATTTAACCAGGGATTCATCTCCTAGTAGTGTTTAAACCATGATCCATGGTGGGCTATATAAGGATAGGAATGCATACTACTAGATCTAGAGGGTCAAGCAGCTAAGCTTTCCTTTAGTAACAAAGGCCCAAGTCAGGTTTGGTCAACCAAGGGATACCACTAAGAATTATAATGATGATATCACCATGTAAATGAATGGACTCATGTATGATAAGTTGATTAGTATGAACTTAATTAACATGATTATTTTCTTATGTTATCCACACTTGGGATCAATCTAGATAGTCATAAATTGTAAGTTTTAGTCAACCCCACTTGTCACACCTTACAAGGATTTAAGATGATATACTTGTATTTTTATCATTTATTCTTATATTTGATTGGTACTTTGTGACTAAACCTTTTTTTTTAAACTATGTCCTATATGAGTTTGTTTGTTAACACTACTCCATTATTTGAGGAGGTATTATGCCATTCATTTAACACCTTGATCTAACTTAAAAGACTTTCACATCAAAAACATTGTGTCTTACTTTATTGAAACATTTAACATTATGCCACCTAAATCAATTCAATTTTCATGATGTAAAATTATTTAAAACAAAACATTGTCACTTATTTTGAGAGTGAGAACTCCATTATGCTACCCAAATTATTTCAATAAGACTTGTCTTATCTTGTGTCCAAATTGTCATTACTTAAAAAAATCACATGTGCCTTGTTGGATCTTTGTTTCAGTGTCATTACACCATTAAAATTTGTATATATTATTGATCATTAAAGATTATATTATCTTAAGTTTAGTCTTCAATTAAATTTTCCAAGTTCATATATAAACATTAATTTATTTATATTTAGGCCTTGACACACAGGGGCTGATACACCAATCTTTCTCTTTTGGGTGGCATAACATAGGTTAATATTTTACCCAAAATTTAAAAACTATATTATTTGTGCCTTTATTTGTGAAAATCATTCCATCTTTAAAATACTTTTGTTTAGTTCCTTATACCGATTTGATCACATTTATGTCTAGAATCAAGTGCCTTGTTTATGCCACAAGTTTTTTATATTAAAAATCAATCCTATTTTTCAAGTCTATTTTTTGACACCATGTTTGGCCAAAATTCCTAGCATATGCCTTGTTTTGAGCCTAGATTTTGACACTGCATTTGGCCAAAAGACCTAGTAACTTTTCCCTTTCCTAGTTTAGACCTATTTTCAACATCTTTGCACCTAAAGTTTGGCATCCTTTTTTTAGTTAATCCACTTGACTTTATTTGTGTCAATCATTTAATGTTAGACATTTGATGTTATACTACTTTTACCATTTGACCTTTTGGAGATACAACTCTACCCTCAGCCAAGTTATACCTATTTTGAACCTTTTGTATTTTTAGAAATAGATTTTTATAGTTTATAAAACTCTACCCAATCTTGTTGAGAAATATTTATCATTTTATTTTACCATGTTTCATTATACACATAGTGGATCCATGTATAACTCAGGATATGGAAATGTTGTCACACAAGAGGAATTTATTCAAGACCCTTATGGAGATGATTTTTTTTGTGAAATGGATTCCTATCCACTATAAAATAATAATGAAAGGGAATAGAGTGAATATCCTTTGGATAATTATTTATTTAACACTCCTCCATGCATAGAGAAAGACCAAGAATAGATGGCCTAATATTTGGATATCATACCTTCAGTTGTAGAATAAGTTCATTAGTAACCTTATCATATTACAATGCCATAAACCTATGATCCTAATAGAGCCATAGAGATAGGGTCTAGGTTTTTGGTAGACTTTCCCCATGACAACTTGCCAAGTCTAGTAAGAGGGCCTTACAACATGTCTTAAAATTAGAATAATGAATTGGCCTTTCCTAGTCACCCTAATACAATTACATTGATGTTGTATCAAGGTCCACATATACTTGTCACACAAAGATGCCTCATGGAGGACCACTTTATTTAAATGTAAACAACATATCAAACCCATCAAAACTTAACACATAACTTTAACAATATGTCCATGTCAAATGCACCTCTTATTTAGTCAGTCCCTTCAATAAGATTCTTATTTGAGTTGACATGTCAAGAAAATTAGCATTTTGACCTAATTACACAAAATACTTTAAGATAAAATATATTCAATACCCTAACCATTGAAAAAGTGTCTTCTATTTATATGTAGAAAAATGAGCATAATATAGTAGACAATACACTAGTTATGTCCAATTTAAACCAAAGTAGAGATATCACACAAACAAATAGTAAAAAATAAAATGTGCCTTTATGTAACATTGTGAGTGGTCCACAAACTCAAGGAGCAGGAGTTTCTACTTCCCAACCTTAGCCAAATAATTTTAATCTTGAACTAGCTACTTTGTCAAGCACCTAACACCAAGGATTATGTAGTTGACCAATGACCAGTGCCATACCATAACAAAATATGACAAATATTACTCCACCCCAAAAAGTGATATGTAAAATTCCACAATAGCAGGCACTATCAAACATACCCACGAGTTGTTGATGTAATTTTTATGCATACCATAGTCAAATGAGGTAACATCTAATGTTTTAGGATCTCGATGGAGGTAAAGTTTACTCCAAGGCACAATTTTTAGATATGTAGTTTATTTCAACCTATGAATGGAATAGGGGTAGGGCATGTAGGTTGTTGAAAAGGTCTTTAGATGGAGGTGTAGTCTTCTAACAAGAAAAATATCTACGTGGGTTGGATGGGTGGCTGGTTTCTAATCTAAAGTGGGTATGTCTTAATAAAAAAACTTAAAAAAAAGGGTAAGGTAGGGCAAAAAATAAGGCTCCATGGTTCTTAGGAATCACTTAACAAGTCAATTTATAAATATACCAATGCTTTCTAAAATGTATGCTTATTACTAGTAGCAATAACACACGTGTATTCAAACATGGCTAGGAAGTATAAAGAGATAAAGATTTAGGCAATTCAAAAACCTTAGATAAAGGTTTCTCCTTTTATGGCATCTATTGCACAACCTTAATAAGGATTTTATATTTTGGGAAAATGAATTATCTAAGGAAGTTATTGCACACATATAGAAAACTACACCAAAAAAATACTAGTACACATTCAAAAGTATGATTCAATCAACTTGATTAACCTAATCCATACATTAACTAATATTTCAATAGTTTTTGAAAATATAAGATCAATATCTTAATTAAAATAATTAAGAATCTATTTTTAGTTGTAGAACACAAAATATTATTGAAACACATAACCATGGAAACAAAACCTAATTGCACAAAATTGGAAAAGAAATACTCAAAAAACTTCATTTATGATCAAAATGTTTTCACTTATATATATTCTAAAATATTTAGACCTAAAAATTAATTTGGGTTAAAATTGTATATATAGACTTGGGGAACGTGTCACCTCATCCTCCAAGTTCATGCAAGGTGGTTAAATGTGTCAATTAGGACATGTAGTTATAACTATGGTCTAAAACTGTATAAGATAAAACTAATAAATAAATTAAATTTTATAAAACAATGTAACATATTCATATACACAAAATATTATATCAATTTTTATAATAATCTGCTCAAAATACAAATAAAATCTAAGTACATTCATCGTTACAAAATTATGCATGCATAAAATCTCAACCTATCAAGGCTTAGTCATTTTGTAACACTACATGCACCTTAATTGGCATAGAAGTTAAAGTGGTAGTTGAATATGTGGTCACACTACTAAATGACTAATTCTTTGATTTGTTATCTTCATAAACCTTTGTTACTATTCCATAATACTATCGTATAATGTCTAAATTTAGAAGTGGTGGCCAATGAATTCTACTAGTTTATCTAACGAGATTCATATGATCATCCTTGGTTATTTGAAAATTAATCTTGAATATTTCAACTTCAATGACCTCTTTTTTATCTTTGATTAATTTAGACTCAATTTGTTCAAGTGTTAGGCTTTGTAGGCTTTGCTTAAAATCATCTGCCACTTCCTTGATAAGCTTGTCGAAATTGATCCTACTAATTAACTTATCATTAGAGTCCTTAAATTTAGATAACGTCAATTCATGAAAGACTTGAAGGAGTTGGGCCTCATGTGATTTATATCTAGGGATTAAAGCCCCAACATTTTTTAACTAATATTGTACCTCTTCATAACGAATGACTACTAGATTTAAGGCATTATATGCCTCTAGCATCATCATAATGTTGAGATGATTGTATAGAGAGTTTCCCATGTAGATAAATAACATCTTAAGTTTTTTTATGTCCTATCTCAAGGAATTAAATAATTAATTAGATTGGTTCACATAAGGGGCCATATTGGCCTTCATAAGATCTATGGCTTCTAAGGAGTTATAACATCTAGAAACTGCCTCTTAAACCTCAATTTCTATGCCAGTAGGAATATGTACTATCTAGGCCTGCTCTCTTAGTTTCTCCACTTCAAATTATAATATATGTAATTCTTCTTCCAACTCCCATCAAGATATTTTTGTGCCTTCATAGGTTAGAATTATGACATCTTTGTGTGCTTGTGCTTGGTCTGCGAGATTTTCCTCATATAGAGATTACCTTGGTTGTTTATTCTACCTCTTCATGAGGGATAATACTTCTTGCCTTTCTTTGAGGATGATCTTGGTGCCCTTATCATCTTCTATTTTATTTTCATTCACCCTTTGAATACTACTAGTTGGGGGATCAAACAAAGTATAAATAGAGGGAAGCTCAATAATTTTAAAGTTTGGCAATTAAGAAGCCTTGATTCTTAAATCCACTACCCAAGGATGAATGTATAATTGGGATGCATCAAAGGTTATGAAAAAAACCTCTTCCTTAGCCTCCTCTTAGACTCTTTATTGTTTCTTTTAAAACTTGGTTAGGACATTAGGTAAGGAAGGCCATATAATTTTGGACCAATATACTCCTCCAAATTGAGGAAGTTGATGGATCATGATCATTTGGGGTTTGGCCTTCTTTCCCCTACTAGTCCTTATCACTATGGTTTCCTTTGTGTATGTGGTATATGGTAGTGGAAGGGTGATTTGGGTGGAGAAAACATGGAGTTTTGAGGTGACTAATGTAGTCTTCACCTTCTTCGACACTTTCTTTATCTTAAGGGCTTAAATAGTGGAGGTACCAACAAGAATAGAAGGCATCTATATGGTGAGTGGGATTGAATTGGAAATAGAGTGATTAATAGTAATAGTGGAGATGGAGGGCGTAGATGTGATAAAATCCATATAATTAACTTATCTAAATATGGGTATATAAGATAGAGGATAATTAACAAAAGATTGATTACCTAGGAAAGTGAGGTCCATAGGTTCTATTTATAGGCTCATAACTTTGGTCATTTCCAACTCTACTTCCTTATCATAATCATCCTCAATATCCTTAATGATCACCATATCTCCCATAGTTAGTTCTAAATGTGGAGTTTGAGTAAGAAAACTTTTGAATGTCTCCACTATAGGACTTCCTATGGGAGTCCTAGGCTTTTTCTTGTAGACTAGAGGGGTCTTTACTTGTGTGGGGGAGTCTTGAGGTGTCGATGTTATAGTTTCTATAGTTATTATCCCAATGGATGTAATAGTATTTTATTAGGTCATATTAACTAACATTTTATTGGAGCCTATAATAGGTAATTCCTATGTTTTCTCTTCCTCATCAAAATATATGTTGATGGGATCCCCTACTTGTCTTCCCCTACCAGAACTGCGTTCAGGTAGCCCAGGCTCTTTCTTCACTATCTTTAGTTTCAACTTCAAAAGATGTCTTTAGGAGGAGGAAGTTGTTTTGTCCTTAGATTGCTCCTCAGACTATCCTCTCTAGAATTCTAAATGTTGCCACCCTTTATAAAGTTCCTTTCTATTGTCCAACTCCCAGCTAAAAATATAAGGGTCATCTTGGATCATTCACAAATGATCCTCTTATATCCTAGCAATATTTTCTTATTTTAATAAATCATCATTAGACTTGGTATTCATGAATAGTAAATCATATTCAAAAGGCTCAAGACTATAATGGATGTTGAATCTATGTGTGTGCTTTTGGATTAACCCATGTAAATCTCAATCTCTATGTGAAATTCTAAGGAAAGGATAACTCCTACATTTTACACCTACTTCCCCAAAATGCTTCTTCATCTATATACCATCCTACCAATAATTATAAAATAACTGAAATGTAAGGCTTTCCTCTGCCTTGATAAGTCTTCTTTAATGCTTTTTAATAACTAGATGGTGATTTCCTTTTTAACTAGCTTATTTGGTTTAAAATTTGGGAGACATAGGGGGCCATCCTTGTTTCCCCAAATCATGATAAAAATTAAATTTAGATAAAGGAAATAATCCCCTTTCCCAACCAAGTTCATCACAATGTTCTATCCAATTTAAGGCATGACGAGTCATGAATAGCTTGCCAAACTTAAGGATAGATGTCTTTTGAGATCCTCACCATATGATTAGTATAATAGTAGACAACATGAATTATTAATGATCATAGATATATTATTCTCACAATCTATGGTCAAAGCCCATAATTCACCAATATATTTTTAACACGTACCCATGACTACATCTAATAAATATGGCATCATGTATAAATTTCTTGAGGGTGTGGGATACTTATCCTTATGAATAATCTATTCTCTCAATCTAAAGCTGATTATTTTTCCCAACGCATATGCAAAATCATGTTTAAGAATCATTTATAGCAACAACACCCAATTTAAATTAAAAAAATGAATACTAGGCATACCATATAATTGGCTGAGAAGAGCCATACCAATGTGAATCCCCATATTGAATCTATCAATTGGAATTACTCCTATTGGTTTATTCCCTTTCCATGTGATGGTCTAGTCTAGGATTGTCCATGAAGATAATACCTTATATATTAAGTTTTATACATTAAATGGAACCAATGTGTTCTTGTTGAAATAGGCATCATGTATACTCAAAGCAAATATCTTTATAAATTTACACTTGAAATGCATGAAACCACCATATTATTATTAGAATGATGTAATAAAGCATCCTATGATATCTTCCCTGAAAAGAATGGGTCCCTTAGGAGGTTAATGAATGGCATTACTTTTGGCTTCATTGTAGAAAAGTGTAATATTTGGCATTTGAATTCCAATTTTTTTTAATGAATAGTCTATCTATTAGTGTCATCTCATCTTCCATTGAAAACACATCTACCAAATTGATGAGATCTCATAATGTTGAATAATTATAGTACTTGTTTCCAAACACTATAACATCAAAGACTATGTCTATGAACTCTATGGAGTCCTTAAATTAATATAGGTATGGTATATTCATCCCTTGGAATGTCCTAGATGTAGATGCCATTGATGCATACTCTATGTTGCTTCTTATATGCGCTATGTATGCTAGACAAATAATTCTACTCTAGCTCAATCATTGTTTTACTTGTAGTACTCTTGAAATGGAAACCAAGGATCTTTGTCACTATAAGAAAGGATAATAATTTGAATACAAGTTAGCTTTAATTCAATGATATATTTTAAATATTGGCATATCACCTTTTTAGAATCTTGCATTGAATATCAGTTCATATGACATACATGTGTAATATTTACTTGGATTCTACTTTCCTGTATAATTCAAATTTATTAGCTCAAGTTAGTGGGGCTCTTTAAAGTATTTATGGGAAATATTTTTACCTTTTTTTTGGCTAAGTATGGTGAGACTAGTATTACTCTTAGTATTAAGGCACTTAGGATCTATATCAAAAAAAATGTTTTTGGGATGATGTTCGTAGACTAATTCCTTTGGGGGAATTATTTAATACAAAATATCCACAAAAATTTCCTCAAAGAGATATTTAATTTAGGTAAAAGTCCCAAGGAAATTATCCTAAAGGGCTATTTTGAGGGTATGAAGGGCATTTTCAATTTCCCTAAAGGGTACTTTTAATCTAAAGGGTCAACTTCATAGGGCATTTTGTGCATGACCAAAGTCCCAAAGGGTCTACTTCATAATGGATGAAGGGCACTTTTCATTTTCTCAAAGGGTACTTTCATATTTCCAAGAGTCATTTTAGAAGTCTCAAAGGGTAGGTTATAAAAACCGAAAGGGTATGTGCCTTGGGTCTGAAAGGTCAATTGAGTGGGAAAAAGGGTTGTGACAATTATCCTAAAGGGTAGTGGTCACTTCAAAAAGGGTCAAAGGCTTGGGATAAAAAGCCTAAAAAGTATGTCCATGTCAAAGGTCCAATACTCAAATGTTGAAGGGAAATTTTCATAGGATAAAGAGGGTGAAAATTATATATTGAAGGATAAGTCCCATAATGTAAAGGTTTCAAGAAAAAAGTCCCAAAGGGTCGTTTACATAAAATTTGAAGGGTATGTATCTAAAAATATCTAGTCATAAGGTTTAAAGTGGTCAATTTGGAAAGTTTGAAGGGTTAATTTGAAGGATAAAAGACACATTAAAAAAGGTTGAAGTGATAGTTCAAAAGTCCTAAAGGGTATGTGAAGATTCGAAGGGTCTACTTCATAGTAAAAATTGCCCAAAGGGTCTACTTCATAAAGGCCAAATGGTACTTTCAATTTCCTTGAAGGTTAATTTCATACAACTAAGGGTCATTTTAAAATAACTAAAGGGTAGGTTGGGAAGGGTTGAAGTGGTAATATGTCTAGGGATTTTTTATGGATAAAATGTCTATAGTCCAAATTTTCGTAAGGTAAAGATCTCGTAGGCTGAATTCCTTCAAAGGAATTGTTTCAAACAAAATGTCCACAATAATTTCCATAATAAAATAAGTATTTGATAAAACTAAATCTACAATAATAAAGGCCCATAAACACTTGAAATGTAAAATCCAAAAGGAATAAATACATAAGTGCTGAAAGAATTAGCTTGAAAATATAAACCCAAAGAATAGTTTTGTTAGAAGAAAAGATATATTATGAAACACAATACCAAAATCATCTTACCAAAAGTGAAATACCTTATATTTTCTAGAATTTTCATAAACATATGAAAAAAGTGGATCCCCATTTCTCCTTAAAGAAAATGAGGATGTTGGGTACAACAAATGGTGACTTACATGGGGAATACTCTTGAGTATTTGAGAACTAGAAATCTAATTTCATAATCTATATATCAATCTTGAAGAGTGTCACATATAATAATTAAATAAAAATCATGAAAAATATTCCTAAGTTAACTCACACAACATACTTGCCTTCTAATTTATTGGATCTATGTATGTTAAATATGTAGTTTATATAACCCTTGTTGTGATGAGTTTTTCAAAGGTTTTGATAAGATTGTAGGTTTTATTCTAGTATCTATTAAAGATCATTAAATCAAATGAAGCTTAGGCATTGCTTTTCTACTAGCCAATCATCCATATACCCAATAGATATACCTTAGGATCCTTCTCTTTTCCTTTTCTTATTTTCTTATAACCATGATGTGTGGTGCATTGACCTTATTTTATCATGTGATATTTTTAATTTTCTTAAAATTTTATTTTTCTCTTATGAACTCATTGGTTTTTTTCTCTCTCTATTTTTTTTCTTTTTTTATTAATGGAAATGAGAGGAGATGAAATCCCAGTGAGATGGTATAGCTACAAAACAAATTATTACTAGAACATCCCTACCAACTAGATCTACACCCAGAATTGTCACTTTAAAAAAGTATTTAATATGATGAGTGCATTTGATCTAACAAAATAAGAAAAATTTATAAATTTGTATGAAGTACCCTAAGAATAAATTCCACATGCGTGGTAAAAGCATTCAATTGTGACATTATTCAGAATAATCCTTTGATTACCTTCCTTCATCATAAGACTTAAAAACATTGAGATACACCCAATCTATAAACTAGCCCCCAATGTATCAAGATTTTAATTTTACCCTTTTCTACAAGTCATAAACTCAGTTTTTTATGGTTTTAGCTTGGCAATAACTAGATAAAACACAATTTTGAACATCAAGGAAAACATAGAAAAACTAATCTATAAAGTAGGAAACTACTATATAAAGCGCTGAAATCTAATCTAAGAAAACATAATACTGAAAGCATAAAGATTAATCTAAAAAGCCCAAAAAATTGAAAATCATTGAAAAGTAAACTAGAAAGCAAGAAACTAAACTATAAATCATGGAAATCTACTCTAGTCCTATGTCTAAACTTATCTAAATCTTCTCAACCAGTAATATCCATAGATGGAACAACTTTGAAGTAATGCTTTAGGAACTATCTATTGACTGGACATGTAAGCTCATTGCCCTGGAGATTCTTTAAATAAAATGTATTATTGCCCATGATCTCTAAAATATGATAGGGTCTAATCCATAGTGGGGAAAACTTATTATGTTGTCTTTTATTTTATAGGCTTTATCCCATAGTAGCAATAGATCAAAATTTATAAATGTTTTAACTTTTTCTCTTTTATCAAACTACATTTTGATTATATCCTAGTGTTTGTTGAAAATTTGCAAGGCTTAAGTCCTCTAATTCTTCATTTATATTATATCAAGCAATCTTGATTCTATTTTGTCATTCAGTTGCATGTAGTCTTGCATGAACTAATAGGTGGGTAGCTTCAATGTGATAGGAAAATTGCTTTATGTCCCTATACCAATAGGTAGGGTGAAGCTTTTAGGGATTTATTGTATCTCATTTGGTCTACCCAAAGATCATACTTGAGTAAATTGTGCCATCCCTAGGCTTGTCCCCTATTGACTTCTTGATTGTATCAATCAAATGTCTATTTGTTGACTCTACTATTCCATTTTATTGATGGTAGTAGTTAGAAATTGACTTGATTATGATATAATTGTCATATTTCCATTTAATGAATTTTGATGATATAAAAGCCAGTCTATTATCACAAACTAGTGAGATGGGCATGCCAAATCTAGTTTTTATGTGTTCCTCCAAAAATTGAATCACATATTTTGATCAAGTATTATTTATAGCTATAGATTCCATCCATCTAGTATAATAGTTGGTATCTATAAGTATAAATTTAGGTTGATTACACCAATGAAGTCTAAACCTCACTATGCAAATGGCCTTCCTTAAACAACTCACTATAGATGCATTATTTAATTTACTTCTCTCTTAGATAATGCTTGACATTCATGGTAGGTTATTATGTGCATATGAGCATCCTTACAGATGGTTGGCCAATAGTAACCCAACCTCAAGATTTTATGGGCTATGGTATTCCTAGCAAAGTGATCACTGCCTATCTTTTGATGCAAGTTCTATACTATTTCCTTAGCCTCCTCTATAAATACACATCTAAAATAAATACCTTCATAGTTATTTATATATAAGACTCCCTTCTTAACCATGAAATGATCATATTTGAGCCTCAAATCTCTCCTTCTTTCTCTATTAAGCCCCAAGGGACAAGTTCCTATAAGTAAATACTGGATTATATTTATATACCATTATCCTTTAGAAACTTGTGCTTCACATAACTCTTAAATGGTAATTCATGGATTAGGCTTAGTCGTGAGTTGAACAATACCTTGACCTCTAACAATCTTTTAGGCTTGATCTCTATGTTGAATTCTTAAAGCTTAACCATTCATTTGCCTTGATGTTATGCTAGCTCATTCTGTGATTGGGTGAGCTTGATTGTAGGGTTAAGTGCAATAGCAATGATTTTGTTCCTTAATATGTAATGTTAAATTTTCTTCACTAATTTAACAAGATCAAAAATTTACTTGTCAATCATATAATACCTAAGCTCTACATCCTTCAGATTTGTGCTTATGAAGGCAATTAGATTCTCAATTTCATCTTTATTCTATGTGATAACCACAACAATAGTGTGTTCTGAAGTGAATGAATATAGATATAAATATTTTGTGAAGTATATAAAAATTAACACTAGAGCCTAAGATATTACATCCTTAATGTCTTGGGAAGACTTTATAGCTTCAACTGTCCACTCTATTTTATCATCTTGCTTGAACATGGCATTTAGAGGCTTGATGATTTTTACAAATCCTGAGATGAACTTCCTTATGAAGTTGATCTTTTTGAATAATGACTTAAGCTCCTTCTTGTTGTATGGTGGTTGAATTTTTGAAATTTCCTAGATTCTATTTGGATCAATGGTGATCCCATCTTTTTTGATAGTATGTCCCAAGAGTTTTCCCTTAGAAACTCTAAATATGATTTTCTTTGGGTTTAATAAAATATTAAACCTTTTGCATCTCTCAAATATGGACTGTAGGTGGATTATGTGATCTTTTCTATTCTTTATAAACACTATAATATCATCCATATAGATAATTATGCATTTTCCCATTAGTCCCTTAAAGTCATGATCCATGGTGAATTTAAAGGTATAACCTATATTGATTAGGCCAAATGGCATCCTTTTATATGCATAAGTACCCCATTTCATAGTAAATGTCATCATCATTATATCTTCAAATTGAACTAGTACCTGATTGTAGCCTAAAAATCCATCCAAAAAGGACATCATTTTTAGAACCATTCACTATTTGTATTACCTCATCTAGAAAAGGTAGAGGAAAATTATCTTTCTTAGAAGCCTTGTTAATTATTTTGAAGTCTACACATAACCTGATCTCATCATTATTATTTATAATCGAGACTAAATTGGCTACCTAAGTAGAATATCAGATTGAGAAGATGATTTTGGCACTTAATAACTTTTCCACTTCCCTCTGAATAAGAGGCTTAAAAATAAGATTTACTATCCTTTGCCTTTCTTTGAATGGTTTATTTTCTTTCTTCAGTGGAATCATGTGAGTGATGACCTATGGGTCATATACCTTCAGGTCTTCATACGTCTAGGTGATAATGTTTTTGTATTGATTGATCAAATCCGTGACTCACTTTCATTCTTCCATAGTGCAACTAAGACCAATATTCACATAATATGGATTATGATCATCTCTTAGATTTTTTTTGTTGAAGTTTGATTCATCAAACTTGGGCTGCCTAAGTCATTATGCTTGATGGTCTAAGTCAAATGGTATTTTTAAGGACACTAAGCTAGCTAAATTTGATTTCTTTTGAGTTGGAGAATGCCCTCTTTGTCTATTTCTTCATGATATAAGTGGTTAATGTCTTTGTCATCAATGATTTGGAACTTAAGATCCCCTACATTAGTTAAGAACTAAATAATCTATTGATCATCATCAAAGACTTGAAAATTTTATACACTATCTAGAACAAAGGGACAAGGAACCAATTCAATAGAAAATATCTTTACCTTAGACTCTTGCAATGGATCAAGATTGGCATCATCAACAACTAGTGAATCAATAGCTTGATTTTTATCTCTTCGGAGTGATATTATGTTAAAATATTCAAATATTTTAAATAAATCCCATAATATATGCTTATATGTCCTTTGATAAGATAATTTCCACTGATATTTATTTCTTACTTAGTTAACTACCAACTCTGAGTCACTAAATACTTTTATTTATTTTACACTATTCTTTAACACAAACTGTAATCCCAAATTTAGAGATTATTACTTAAATATATTGGTAATATATGGAAATTGAAATCTATAAGTTATCAAGAACTTCTTACCTTGAGGATCAATTAGCTCAATTCATATTCTTGATAATTTCTTGGACCTACCTCCATCAAAATACATAGTCCATATCTAATTCAAAGCTTTAGGTTCTGAGTTTTATGCTAGATTTTGAGTGGTAAAAGTATAAATACCAAGGCTAAGAGAATCATAATTTAACTCATTTTTGACATTGTATTCTATGATGGGATATTTAATTCCTATCTCTCTATCAATTCTGATCTGGTTCATAATTCCTCTCCATGGTAGCCAGATATGAGAGAAGTCTATGAAAATATATCCATTGAGTGTTTTGGATAAATCTCTACTCAATAATAATACATATCCTTTTGATATGCCTACTACCAGAATATTGACGGTTATCTAGATTCTTGGTTCAAATACTACTTAAATGTGTACATTATTCTATTCTCCAACTACTGGTACCACTATTTTGTCTAGTTGAGAGACCGATCTCTTTGAAGGAATTAAAGTGAGACCAAGCTTATTACATATAGAGGTAGGCATGATAGTTGAAAATGTTCTAGAATTAACTAAAAAATTATTAATGTTCTTACCAAATGCCATGATAGTCAACAAAAATGGTGGTACTTAGGGCTTACTCTTGTAAATAACATTGGCATCAACAACCTTTGCTTTATCTGCATTAACTCTAGTTATTTCCATAAGGGCATTTTTAGTAATGGAGTTACATAATAAATCCTTTTATTCAGTGATCTGGGCTAACTCATGAATAGTTATATTAGCCTTAATTTTCTACATATCTTCCATGATGTTGTATCCTCCTTTACTAGGTTCTTCCTTACTTGGTGGTTGATCATTCCCCTTTTAAGGGGGTAGATTATTATCAAATTTGGGATTTGGGGGAATAATCATGATATTTGGAGGAGTTGAGGTGGTAAGTATATGCTTATTCCTTAAGTTATATGCACCTCTCTAGAATCTATGGAATGTATGAACATTGTCTATATTATCTTTTGGTTCATTATCATCTTTACCTAGAAAGGAGAACTCATGAGTTTTGAAGAACATGTTTATGTTATAAGATATAGGATCCTAATGGGATTATAGTGTATTATTCATCTGATCTTATCTAGTTACTTCCCTTTGAAATGTCTTGAATACCATACATAACTCAATGTAATTGATATCACCATGTTGGGATGTGTTATGTATCCTACAACAATTGGGAAGATCCATTTTAGCTATGTCAATTTTTGGGATCTTACTAGGTTAGTCCATGTTATTTGAAGGCTTATTGAATGGTATATTGTATCTCTAGAATCTAGTGTTATGGTTACTAGTTGGGACATTGACATTTCCCATCCTTCATTACATATTCAAGAAATAATTTCTCAATTTTTAGACCATCTTTTGAATAGAAACCAATTCATATTTTGTATAATCCATACATCATATAACATCCATGGGAATTTTAGCTACATGTTTGTTTTATTTATAACTATTGCTTATCAAATGATTGTTCAAGTAGCTAAAATTTAGTTTCATTATCTACGTCAGTGGAAGAAGTGTGTACATTTGATTTTGATTGTATGTTAGAACATTCTAATTAATTTGTGATATCTAATTAAGAATTAGAAATTCATTATTGATGTTAGGTTCCCTAGGCATATATGGGTTGAACTACCTATCAATGTTAATAGCCTCTTTGAATGCTAACACCAAAGTATTAGAAGCAAGTGCTCTTCTCATGAACATAATGGTGATAGGGTCCAAGGTGTTTTTGTACATATCTAATGTTTATTCCCCTTATAGTTTATACCTTGGGGTTAACTCATTGCACATATTCTACCATCTTGCATTGAAATCATGGATCGGCTCATTATGCTCCCTCTTCATACTAGTAAAGTGATGGTATACCAATCCAGGATTAATGACCTATACAAACTATGCAAGAAAAGTTGTTTGACATTCTTAACAATTGGTGATGAGGTTTTATATTAAATTTAAGTACCAATAATAAGTGACATCCATTAAAGTAAAAGGGAATAATTGATATGCAATATCTTCATCGACTACATTCATTAACTTTAAAATAAATTTAATAGATTTGATATGTTCTTCTAATGTCCTTGGTCCTAAAGGAGAAAAGGTTGGTAGATAATTTTTGAGATTCTAAGGTAAATCATGCACAAATCTTGGGATGGTGATGGTAGATCCAACTAAATAGGGTTGTTGATGAGCCATTAGTTGATTAACATGTAAACGGTTTCTTACAAGTAAGGGGTACCCTAGTGTAGGCCATGGATTGTTTTAAACTGGGGTTGTTGGCACAAATATATGTCTCTTATGAATTTTTAAGGTTGATGCTAATAAACCAACCTAGGAATTATATTTGGTCACTCTCCTAAGTGACTCTAGTGTAACTCTACATAAATAATAACCTCTATTATTGGGGGTTCAAGGCCCTCCTTTTAGCACTAGTGAAATACTATTGATGTGGGCTTTATGCACATCATAATGGAAAGAGGTAACCTATAATGTTTTAGGATATCAATATAGGTAAACTCCATTTGAGGGAACAATTTTAAGGTATGCATTTTATTTCAAGCTATTTATTGAATAGGGGAAGGGCATGTAAGTTGTTGACAAGGTATTTTGATGGAGGTGTGGCCTTATAACAGAGTGAATCTCTACATGGAATGGATGGGTGATTGGTTTCTAATATAAAGTAGGTAAATATTAATAGAAAAATTTAAAAAGGAGGGTAAGGAAGGTGAAAAAATAAGGCTTTGTAGTTCTTGGGAATCACTTCACTAGTTATTTTCTGAATAGACCTATGATTTCAAAAACCTATGCCTATAATTATTAGCAATATCACACATATAGTCAAACATAGCTAATAAGTCTAAGGATATAAATATGTATGGAATTCACAAACCTTAGACAAAGGTTTCTCCTTTTATGGTAGCTATTTCACACCCTTAATCAGGAGATTATGGATTGAGAAAATGAATTATCTAAAGAAGCTATTGCACACATATAGAAAACTACACCAAAGAAAGCACTAGTACACATTCAAAAGTATGATTCAATAAAATTAACTAACCTAATCAATACATTAACTAATATTTCAATAGATATTGCACATATAGGATTAGTATATTAGTTAAAACAATCAAGAATCTATTCATAGCTATAGCACACTAAAGATTATTGAAACACACAACCATGGAAATAACACCTAATTGCATATAATTGGAAATAAAATACTCCAAACAATTCACTAATGATCAAAATTAATTATCTTATTTGTATTCCAAAATATTTTGACTTGGGGAAGGGGTTACCTCATCCTCCAAGTTCATGCATGGTGGTTACATGTGTTAGTTAGAACATGTAATTCTAACTATGGTCTAAAACTATATAAGAGAAAACTAATAAATAAATTAAATTTTCCAAAAAAATGAAACATATGCATGTACATTAAATATAAATTTAATTTTTTAAATAATCCACTTAAAATATAAGGAAAATCTAAGTACATTCACCATTACAAAATTATGCATGCATAAAATCTCAACCTATCAAGGCTTAGTCATTTGGAGCACTATATGCACTTTAATTCACATAGAAGTTGAAGTGGTAGTTGAAGATGTGGTCACACCACCAAAATCCTAATTATTATTCACTTTTTTATCCTTATAAATATTTTGTGATGCTCTAACTACTATCATATAATGTCTAAATTTAGCAGTGGTGGCTAATGAATTCTTTTAATCTATCTAAATAGATTTGCATGCTTGTCCTTAGTTATTTGAAAATTAATTTTGAATATTTCAACTTCAGTGACCTTTTTTGAGACTTGATTAATTTAAAATCAATTTCTTTTAGTATCAATCCTTGTATGCTATGCTTAAAATCATCAACCACTTCCTAGATAAACTTATCAAATTTGATCCTACTAGTTAACTTATCGATGGAGTCCTTAACTTTGGATAACTTAAATTCATGAAAGACTTGAAGAAGTTAGGACTTATATGCCTAATATCTATGGATTAAATTCCCAACATTTTTTAAGCAATCCTTTTCCTCTTCCTGATGAATGACTACTAGATTTAAGGCATTGGATGCCTCTAGCATCATCATAAGGTCAAGGTGACTGTATAGAGAGTTACCTATATAGACAACTAACATCTCCAATTTTGCATTGTCCTCTCTTAAGGAATTAAAAAATTTATTTGCTTGGTTCACATCATGGGACATCTTATACTTCATGAACTCCATAGCTTCTAAGGATTTATAACATCTAAAAGCTACCTCTTTAAGCTCAACTTCTATAGTAGTAGGAATATGTACTATTTTGGCATGTTATCTTAGTTGCTCCACTTTAGATTATAGTTCATAAACTTTTAATTCAAGTTCCCATGAATATAGTTACATGACTTTGGGATTTAAACTATGGCATCTTTGTGCACTTGTGCTAGGTTTGCTAGATTTTCCTCATATAGAGATTATCCTGGATGTTTGTTTTACCTCTTCATGAAGGAGAACACTTATTGACTTTCTTCAAGGATGATATTGGTTCCCTTATCATCTTCTAAATTCCTCTTATTTATCCTTTTAATACTACCAATTGAGGGATCAACCAAAGTAGAAATAGAGGGAAGTTGAGGAATTCTAAAGTTTGGCAATTGAGAAGCCTTACTTCTTAAGTCCACTGCCCATGGAGGAATCTCTAATTGAGATGCATCAGAGGTTGTGAAAATAAATTCTTCCTCAACCTCCTCTTGAAATTTATATTGTTTCTTGTGGACCTTGGTTAGGACATAAAGTAAAGAAAGCCATATAATTTTGGACTAATCCACTCCTCTAAATTGAGGAAGTGGATGGATCATGATCATTTTGGGCTTGGCCTTCCTTCCCCTACTAGTGCTTATCACTATGTTCTCCTATATGGAAGTGGTAGATGGTAGAGGAAGGGTGATTCGGGTGGAGTGGACATGGAGTTATGAGGTGGCCAATGTAGTCTACACCTTCTTAGACACTTTCTTTATCTTTAGGTTTCTAGTAGTGGAGGTACTAGTAGGAATAGAAGGGTTCTATATGGTGAGTGGGACTAAAGTGGAAATAGAGGGATAAATATTAATATTTGATATGGAGGGGGTAGATGTGGTAATTTACATAGAAGTAACTTATATAAATATGGGTACATAAGATAGAGGAGAACTAACAAAATATTGAGTACTTGAGAAAGTGAGATCCATAGTTTCTATTTAGAGGCTCATAGCTTTGGTTGTTTCTAACTCTGATTCATCATTATAATCATCCTCAATATCCTTAATGATCACCATATCTCCCCTAGCTAGTTCTTAATGTTGATTTTGAGTAGGCAAACCTTGTGATGTCTCCACTATAGGACTACATGTGGGATTCCTAGGATTTTTCTTATAGACTAAAGGGGGCTTTACTTGTGTGGGAGAGTCTTGAGGTGTTAACGCTACAATTTTTATCCTAATGGATGTAATAATATGTTCTTGGGCCATAGCAATAGACACTTCAATAGAACCTATAGTAGGTAATTCCAATGTTTTCTCTTCCTCATTAGAATCTATGCTAATGGGATCCCTTGCTTATCTTCCTCTACTAGAATTGGGCTTAAGTAACCTAGGCTCTTTCTTCACTATCTTCAATTTCAAATTCAAAAGAAGTCCTTGGGAGAAGGAAGCTACTTGGTCCTCAAATTACTCCTCAAACTATCCTCTCCAAAAATTTGAATGTTGCCATCCTTTGTGGAGTGCATTTTTATTATCTAACTCCTTGGTAGAAATGAAAGGGTCATACTCGAACATTATCAAATGATCCTCTTGTATCCCAATAATATTTTCCCATTATAATATGTCCTCATTATACTTAGAATTCATGAACATGAATCATAATCATAAGGATCATGACTATAAGGGATGTTGAATCCATGATGTGCTTTTGGATCACCCCATGTAGATCCCAAACTCTATGTGCAAGTGTGGGGAAAGGATAACTCTTGCATTTTCCACCTAATTCTCTAAAATTCTTCCTCATCATATATACCATCCTACTAATAGTTACAAAATGAACAAAATACAAGGCTTTCTTCTACCTTGATAAGTCATCTTCAATTCTTTTCCATAATTGGAAGGTGATTTCTTGTTTAGCTAGCTTATTTGGTACAAACTTTGGGAGACATAGGGGACCAACCTTGTTTCCCCAAATCATGATGATAGTGATTTGGGTAAAGGAAAATTTCCCCTTTCCTAATAAGTTATTCTCAATGTTCTATCAAATTTGAGGCATGGGCAAGCCATGAATGGCTTGCCAAACCTAAGGATAGACATCTTCAGAGATCCTCACCATATGCTTGGTATAGCAGTAGACATGCATGAATTGCTAATGATAATAGATCCTATTCTTCTCACAATCTATAATTGGAGTTGAAATTTCAACAAGATCTTTGTAACATGTACCCATGACTATGTCTAATAAATAAGATATCATGTAGAAATCTCTTGAGGGCATAGGATGTTTGTCCTTATGAATAATTTTTTCTCTCAATTGAAGGTTGATTATTTTACCCAAGGTGCTTGTGGCATCATGTGTAAGAGTCATGTACATCATCTTCACCTAATCCAAATCAATAAAATGAATACTGAGCATACCATATAATCTATTGAGAAGATTTATACCAATGTGAATCCCAATCCTTAATTTGTAAAAAAAATTGCTCCTTTTAGCTTCTTCCCTTTCTATGTGATGGTCTAGTCTAGGAGTAATTAAAAAAATAGTACCTTCTCCATTGAGGTCTTTACGTTAAACTACACCAATGTGTGCTTGTTGAAATAGGTGTCATGTATAATCAAAGATAAATATATCTAAAAATCCACTCTTGAAATACATGTGACCATCGTATTTTTATTAAAATGATAAAAGAAAACATCTTGTGATATCTTCCCTAAAAAGAAAAAGTCCCTTAGAAGGTCAATGCATGGAATTAATTTTGGATTGGCTATATAAAATTGTAATATTTAGTGTTTGAATATTAGCAAGTCTTTAATGAATAATCTATCTGCTAGTGTCATATTGTTTTCTAGTGAAAACACATCCATTGAATCGATGATATCCCATAATGTTAAATAATTCTAATACTTTTTTCCAAACACTATAGTATTAAAGACTACATCTGTGAACTCTATAGAGTCCTTAATTAAATATGTATATGATGGATTCATCCATTGGAACATCCTAGATGTATATGGCATTGATGCATACTTTGTCCTACTTTTTAATGCCCTATTTATGTTGGATAAACAATTCTACTCTAGTTCAGTCATTATTTTAATGGTAGCACTCTTGAAATGGAAAATAGGGCTCTTTTTCATTGTAAGAAATCATAAGACTTAGAATACAAGTTATCTTTAATAAAATGATGGATTTTCAAAAGTAGTGTATTGCCTATATAAAATCCTACATTGAATATCAATTCATGTGACAATAATGTGTAGAATTCACTTGGATTCTACTTCCTTTTATAATTAAAACTTGTTAGATCATGTTGGTGGGGGTCCTTAAAGTATTTATGGGAAATATTTCTACCTTTTTTTTGGCTAAGTATGGTGAGACTAGTAGTACTCTTAGTAATAAGGCACTTAGGGTATATATCAAAAAAATGTTTTTGGGATGATGTTCATAGACTAATTCCTTTAGGGGAGTTGTTTTGAACAAAATGTCTAAATCAATTTCCTTGGAGATATATTTCATCTAGGAAAAAGTCCTAAGTTAATAATCCCAAAGTGTTATTTCTAGGTTCTTAAGGGTATTTTCAATTTCTGTGAAGGGTACTTTTGATCTAAAGCATCCAATTCATAGGGAATTTTGTACATGACAAAACTCTTAAAAGGTCTACTTTATAAAGGTTGAAGATCACTTTTGATTTACCTAAAGGGTAATTTCATATGGCTAAGGGTAATTTTAGAAGACTTAAAGGGTGGGTTATACAAATCCCAAAGGGTAGGTGTCTTGGGCCTGAAGGGTCCTTTTGGTGGGACAAAGGGCTATGAAAATTATCATGAAGGGTAAGTGGTCACTTCAGAAAGGGTCAAAGGCTTGGGAAAAAAATATTAAAGGGTTGGTCCATGTCAAATGGTCCAATACTCAAAGGCTGTAGGGAAATTTTCATAGGGAAAAGAGGTTGAAAAGGATATACCAAAGAATAAGTCCCTTAGGGTAAAGGGTTCTAGAAAAAAAGACTTGAAGGGTCATTTACAAAAAACCCAAAGGGTATGTGTGTTAAAATATCTGGTCAAAAGGGGTAAAATGGTTAATTTAGAAAGGTCAAAGGGATAATTCAAAGGACAAAGGACAATTTCAAAAAGGTTAAAGGGCTAGTTAAAAATTCCTAAAGGGTATGTGGAAAGATTTTAAGGGTTTAATTCTTGGCAAAAGTTGACTGAAGGGTCTAGTTTTTAAAGGCCTAAGGGCACTTTCAATTTCCCCAAAGGGTACTTTAATATAGCTAAAGGTGATTTCAAAAGTCTTGATGGGTAGGTTGGGTATGGGTCAAGAGGTAATCCATATAGGGATTTATTTTGGACAAAATGTCCATAGTCTAAAATTTCCTAAGACAAAGTGCCTGTAAGCCAAATTTATTTGATGGAATTGTTTCAGAAAAAATGTCTATAACAATTTCCCCAACAAAATAAGGCTTTGTAAAAACTAAGTCTAAAAGAATAAAAGCCCATAAAACATAAAACCCAAAATGATAAAATGCATAAGTTCTAAAAGAATTAGATTGAAAATATAAACCAAAAGAATAGTCTCATTAGGACAAAAGTTAGTCTTATGAAACACAATAGCAAAATCATCCTACCAAAAGTGAAATACCATAGATTTTATATAATTTACATAAACACATGAAAAAAGTGGGTCCTTATTTATCCTTAAAGAAAAGGGTTATGTTGGGTACAATAGTAGTATAGGTATATCATATTGCCACCTCAATAGGGGACAATCAATGTTCCACCTTGCTAGGGAGAAATGAACATACCTCTTCAATCAGAGACTAACATGCTAATACAAAAACAAATGATGTCTAACTAACAATGTATAAATCTTATATAGTGATATATGTTGAATCTCCAACATGCATCTAATTCCTAACATGGATTTGTATAACCAAGAGGTTTTAATGTTCCCCAGGTACCTTTTAGGCAATAATTAACTTTCATCCAAAATGTGCCACAAGCTTAATGACAAGGTCTTGGATCATAAGACCCTCTCATTCATCCAGGTATGACTAGTTAATAGCAGGTCCCTATTCAACCTCAGTAGGCATAGTATGACTATATTTCTCTATCCTAACCATAGTATTATAAACATTAGGCCTACATACCCAAACCCAACTAGAATATGACACAACCACAAGTGCATTTTCAAAAATTACACCCAAATACATGTATGTATATTACTATTCCATTCCCTAAAAAATCCAACATTCCCCAATAAATGCATCCATCATACCTCAATCAAAGTAATCCACTTATGACTACCCAACCTCTACCTCAATATTCTAATCATCCCATTGGTTTTCTCACCCAATAACCATGAAAAATGAAGGATGTAATTTCACTCATTCAAGTGGGAAATAGACAAAAAAATCAAGTTAGATGATGTATGTTCTTACCCTTTCAACATGGGATAATTGCAATACCTTTACCTCCAGGGTATGAGACACCAAAGTTGGATAAATACAAGGGGAAAGGTGACCATAAGTCCAATAAGATATTATTATTTGTCACATGCCAACTATTGGCCTATAGTGACATATACCTATTATTGTTTTTTCCATGAAGCATAGTAGAGCAAGCATTGGAATAGTTCTTGCAGTTACCCAAGAATTTAGTATTTGATTTTGATATCTTTTGAACAAGTTTAGATAGTACTTCTCTTATAATATTGATCTTGAGATTTCATTGGTAGACTTAACACAATCCAAAAACAAAGTAGGAGAAATCTTTACAAGATATTTTTAGTGATAGAGAGCCCTTACAAGCTGATTCACCCATAGTCTACTAGACAAGCAAATAGTCATTGTATTTACCAAAAATCTACACAGTGAGATATATTACAATTTGGAGTTGTAATGTGTACATACATTCAAATATATCATTAAAAAATGTTTGTTGATCAAGAGAGACCTCATTATTTAAGGGATAATTAAACTAGCCTTGCCAAATCAAATCTAGAATCAAAACTAGAACTAGAACCATAACAATGGCCAAAATCAAAGTCCAGTTCAAGTGCAAGAATCACATTAAACCCAAACTAATAATTTTGATAGACATAATAAATTAAATCACAATAAGAATGTTATTGGTAATGAAGTAATAGAGTCACAAAATGTCTAAATGGTGTAATCACCATCTACACATCTAATGTTGTATATACATAGACCTCTTACCTAATAACATTTTTAATAGATGTAGTAGCCACAACAAGCACAACAACCTAGACCAATTCACCAAATGTGAAAAATGTAATAAATCCTTTATAAAACCCTCCTCTAAGAATAATTATGCCTATGCATCATGTTTTTATCAACTTTGGAGAGCCTATTAAGACAATGTTTCATAAACTTGCCACAACTATTTTGATTAGATGGTTTATTCCAAAGGACCTTCCTAAGGGTGCTACCTATCCAAACTAGTACAATCCAAATGAATTATAGGAATATCATTAGATTGATAACCTTAATTTGTAGTAGTGTGTGAAAATTAAACATGTGATCAAGAATATTATTGAAAAAGGAGAGATCTCATTAGATCATGGAGTTTCCACTTCTAATCATAACCTTGGCATTTATCAGAATCCATTTCCTCAAAATAACAACCAAAACTAACAATATCAACAACCATAACTAGTAAAAAAACCATAATAATAGTATCAATAACCAAGGCCAAACCAATAGAACCAACAACATCAAAACAATAGACATAACTAGGTTTAAAATGGTGCAAACAACCAACAAACCTATCATATAGTTTCACATGACTATAACTCAGTTGTAGGCCATATTATAATAGGTCACATTAACACCATTTTAATTAATATAATACCAAGTACCAATTAGACAAGACCATTACTAATCATTCCCAATCAACCAACCTATGTTGGTAATCCTTCCTTGACTTGGGACCACATATAGGTGAACCAACAAGTAGGGATTTCCATGTGTAGACCTTATATTTATAACTCATCATTAGCCTATGACCATACACAAGTGTACTATAAATTGAGACTTGTCCTATATAGTTCCCCTATACCATTATTTTTTAGTAACACGGGTCCTATACCTAATCCCAACTGTGTAATCACAACTTGATAGTTAAGGAATACCATATCAGGCCCATAACCATCTACCACTTCACCCATCATCTAACCAACTATTCTACCTTAGAATAAGCCATTTTTAATATCCCAAAAAATATGTTTGACATTGTGGAATATTTCAAAAGACACCAACACATATCTCCATTTTAGATTTATTACAAACATCTATTATCCATAAAAACATCTTGAGAAAATTTCTTGGCCAATCCAAAGTTCCCAATGACATATCTTTTGACAAATTTCAAACTTTGGTTGGACACCTAGATCTATTCCAATAACTAATATTCAACCAAAGAGATATTTCATCCCTTGGCCCACTTCATAATAATCCTTTATACATAGAGGTTTACATAATGTGGTATGAAGTGAAATATGTTCTCATAAACAATGGATCAGTCTTGAATATTGTGTCTCTTAAGCTCATCAAGATTCTCAAGTACATGATAATATATCTCTAATTAGGAATAATCACAATCAAAGACTATGATAATAAAGAATGAGAATCACAGGGCACCATCATCTTGTCAATTATCATTGGGCCCTTGACCCATGATACACTTTGCCATATTTCATATCTCAACTTATCATATAACATATTTTTAGGAATACCTTGGATACATAAGATTCATGCAATCCCATCAACATTGCACCAATGTATCAATTTATCCCATTCAAGAATGAAGGTGACTATTTTATGATATTTGCATCCATATGAGCATTGTCAACATTTAGAGGTTAAGTTTAAGAGTTATAACTACCTTTTTGACATGAATCTAATTTCTAAGAAGTACAAAGGTAAGGAAATACTTGTTAATTCACTAGAGGCCAACTGCATTGACCCTAATACCCTTAATTCCATTTCCCATATGATGCCTCCTAAGATGTCCAATCATTACACTATTTTAGATAATGGCCCAAGAGAATATTTAACCCATTAAACCTTTCACATTGTAAAAATTCCACAGAACCCCAAGTTCTTTAGAGGACCAAAACCCAAACCACTCATGTAATGGAAAAGAAAGGGTAAAGGCCATTTACATAGTCTATCACCTATCACTTTCATACCAACCTCTATCCAAGGATAGGATCCTCTCAAAGGTGATGAATCATGGTTTTATAATGATAAATTGGTTGAATATTACAAAAATTTCAAGTACCCCCATTCTAAATCAGATCATGGAGAACTAAGACTATGAAGGAGGAGGCCTTAGGTTGAATCAACATGGAACACTTGAGCTAATTTCTATGACTAAGTATAAGAGAACCTATGGATTTGGATTTAAACTACCTGGGGGTGACCCCACATATCTTATTCAAGTTCCTTTACCAATAACTAATGATGATGATGTCAAAAATGAAGTAGAGTCTAATCATAGCCCATTTCATGACCTAGCCCATACCAATTTGTTTGAAAATAATGCCATTTATACCCTTTGACTAGTCATTCATCATAACCCACTACCATTATATTATCCATAACTAATAGATTAGGTCAAACAAGAATCCAACATGTTGGTTGATGAGTTTTAGAATGATGAGGCCTTTTATGATTTTATAGGCCTTAGGGACAATGTTTCATTAAGAGACCACAAAGGGTTATAAATCAAGTTGGATCCTGAAGCCTATTTTGGATACTAGGTGAACACCCTTGGCCAAAAAAAATAAAATAAAGAATTGAGGTTCTAAAGTGAATGAGACACTTTTAGACCAGGGAAAAAGTAAAGATAAAGGTTAGCCTAGTGGTGAAAACCTATTTCAGGTGCCACTAGATGGGGGTGTTCAAACTTATTCAAAGATAGACTAGGACATCACCAATGATTAATATGTCTGTGGGTCTGAGTTTAGTCTTGTTGAAGAATAGACTTCTGATCAAATCATTCAAGATACCAATGATGGTGAACTTTCCTGTGGGTCCAAATTCAGTCTTTAAGAACAATAATCTTTTGATCACATCATTAAAGAATTCCCAATAGTATTTTTTACATGGCCATCCCTCCCATTGGGGGATTATAATTCATCATTCTTAGGATAACTTAAGGAACCAATCCTAATAGAGGACTCTAACATTACAAAATAGTTTAAATATTTGTTCACTATTCTCGAAGATGGTTTGACCCTTCTAGTGGAAGACATAATAGAAGTAAACATCAGGACTCTAGATGACCTAAAATGGATCAAATTAGGTAAGTCCCTTATTGAGAAGGATTTTTCAGTCCTTACATCCCTATTAAGGTAATTTATTGATATCTTTGCATGGGTATATTCTAACATGCCTAGTTTGGACCTTGCCTTTTTTATTCGCCACCTTATGGTACATCCTGATGCCAAACTAGTGAAATAAAAGTTACAAAAAATGCATCCTCACATTGTTGTATTATTCAAGAAAGATCTAGATAAACTCTTTTAAGTGAGATGTCTTAGGCCAATTAACTATTCTGAATGGATTTTTAATATTATACCCATTAGTAAAAAGCTAAAAGGAATCAGAATCTACACTGATTTTAGGGACAGTAACAAAGCTTACTCAAAAGATGAATTTCCATTTCCAAACACTGAAATAATAGTTGACTCCAAATTGGGTTATGAGATGCTTTAACTTATGGATATATTCTTAGGCTATAATCATATCCAAATAACACTAGAAGACCAATGCAAAACAACATTCACTACTCCATGGGGAATATTTTATTACCAAGTTATGCCGTTTGGTCTCAAGAATTTAGGGGACACCTATTAGAGATACATGAAATTCATATTTCATGATATGGTGCATGACATTATTGAAGATTATGTTAACTACATACTAGTCAAATCAAAGACTAGGGTCGATCATCCAATAGTATTGAGGAGGATATTTTAGTGACTACATGAATACAAAGTTAGGATCAACCCTAAGAAATGTGTGTTTAAAATTACTTTAGGTGAATTGATTAGATTCATTGTGTCTCAAAATGGAATTGAAGTTCATCCAACCAAAGTATGATCCAGAATAGAGATATCACCACTAACCAATTTGAAGTAGCTCCATAGTTTATAAGGCAAAATATAATCTATTAGATGTTTTATATCTCAATTGGCTGATAAGTGTCATATTTTTACACATATTTTAAATAAAGTTGTCACATTTATTTGGAATAATTATTTTTAGAAATATTTTGAACAGCCAAAGGCTTATTTTGAAAATCCACCAGTTTTAATGCCTCCAATACTAGGAAAACCATTCCTTCTATATTTATCAGTGACAGACAAAGACCTAGGGGAACTTCTTGCTCAACATGATGATAATGGAAAAGATCATGTCATGTACTAATAAGATATACATTATTCACATATGAGCACAATTATATTCCCATTAAAAAATCTTGTTTCGTTATGGTCTTCATAGATTAGAAACTATGACATTATATGTTAAATAATAAGACCACATTCTTTTAAAAGGTAGATCTGCTCAAGTATGTAATGTCTAAAATATCTTTATAAGGCCACATGTCAAAACAAATCATGCTTCTCAATGATTTTGAGATAAATTATGTGAACTAAAAGTCCATCAAGGGGAAAGTTCTTGTAGATTAGCTTCTTTAAGTGCCCCTTATCGATACAAAGCCACTAACATTCCAATTTCCTAAAAAGTACATCATGACCATCATTGACACACCTATTGAGGAGTAACATTAGAATTTTTATTTTGATGGGTCATTCAAAACACATGGATCAAGGGTAGGCCTTTTGTTAACCATTCTACATGGGGATCTAATCCCTATGTCATTTAGAATTAGCTTTCCTTGTACCAATAACATGGTTGAATATGAAGCACTCATTTCAAGGATTTGATAGGTAATACAATATAACATATAACATATAAAGGTTTATGTAAATTCTTAACTAATCATCAATCAGGTTAAAGACCATTTTCAAACCAAAGATGATAAGCTAGTTCCCTATAAGGCCATGGTTGACACTCTAAAGTAGAAGATTATCAATATCTAGTTTGAACATATACCAAGGGTTAGTAATAGAATAGTAGATGTCTGGATACAATTGGGTCACTCATTCAACATACATATATGGAAAAATACTATCAGTTTCTTGTTAAAAATCTACTAACACCAGCTCATGAACCTTCAACCATTGTAATCATTTATGACATTATTGGTCCTATCTGTACTTGATATTCAGACCTATATGCCTATTTACACAACCATGTTTTACTACCAAACTTATCTTGCAAACAATACAAATCCTTCACTCACAATGCCCAATGTAATATCTTACTCAAACCAACCCTATACCACCATAGTTTTGATGGAAATATACTTCATTATTTACCTTTGGTAGAATCTAGATTAGTGTTATGAGAATTTAATGAAGGGATATGTGGAACCCACACCAATGGGGACATCTTATCTAAAAATATCTTGTGTACTAGTACTATTGGCCAATAATGGATGTAAATGTAGATTTATATGTGAAAAGATGTGTTAAATGTTAGTGGCATGCCAATTTGATTCATACCCTATCTAAGACATTGAAACCAATGTTAACACCATATCAATTTTCTACATGGTGCCTTGATCTCATTAGAAGATAAACCCAACCTCATTTGATGACCATAAACATATACTTACCACCAAAAAATACTTCATGAAGTGGGTTAAAGCTATACCCCTCACTTATGTGACTAGAAAGCAAATTTCCAAATTCATCTTTAACCATCTCATATACTTGTATGGTATCCCCTCTAAAATTATATTTGATAATGGTAGATTATTCAAGAATAAGGATGTCAAATCACTATGTGCTAAGTATAATATCACTCAACATTTCTCCATGGTATATTACCCTCAATGTAATGTCTAAGCAAAAACATCAAACAAGACCATTGTCAACATCATTAAAAATATTATCAATGGTGTTGGTCATGATTATCACCTTCAAATATTCCATGCCATCTAGGCATATTGTACCAATCATCATAATCCTATGGGTGCCACTCCATACTCATTATTTTATGTTACTAAATCCATTCTTCACATTGAGGTCAAGTTACTTTCACTACAAACCTCTTTGAAGCATGTTCAAAAAGAAACATACAGGCAAATTTAAACCTAAATAGGTAGGTGATTTCATCATTGTAGTAGACTATGTCACTAGAGCATACAATCTTGTCACACCATACATGGATGAACTTGATGAGCCTATGAATAATATACACCTCAAACATTACTTCACTTGAGTGACTTAATGTATTGTCTATGAGGATCATTTCAATTTGTACCATATTATTGACTTTTTTCTTTATATCATACCATTCTACCATTCTATCATCCTATCATTCTACCATCCAATAAATTTACCAATCATTTCTCTATTCTACCAACCTAACATATTTTGATCCTACCTGCCTAGCCCATTTAACCTTGGTTCATCTATTGGTCTCATTATCAAAATGTAGATTCAAATAAATTTCAATAGTTTTTTTAAGAATTCTAGATAGAGGTCATATTTTATAGCAATATGATAGTTTCATAGTTTCATTCTATATCATGTTTGTTTGTGTGAGCCTGATTATAACTGCCTTTTGGTAAATAAGTGTCTTATCAATATTACTACTAATTATAACTACCTATGGGAAAATTAGTATCATTTATCTATGCCATTATTTCCTAGTTATAATCATTTATGGGAAAACTAGGGGAAACATTTTTTTATTGTGCTTTAACATACCAACTTGTCATTCTTATGTTGTATTATGCCATTATGCCAACTATACCTATTTTATTTGAATTGGTTGCTACACTAGTTAGATTCCTCCACTATAAGGTAGAACTACTATGACTTGAGGCCATTTGGGGACTATGTGGATAGCATTCAATACATGTTGATGTTAGATTGATCCCCCTTTTTCATATGCTTTCACCATTTTGTGATCAATTATAAGTTTGAATGTTCTCACCATTTTACAAGCTTGGACTGTTTAGTATCTCATCATTCTCAATTAAGTTGAGATACTCTAAAATTTCAAAAACATTTGTAAAATCAATTTATAAAAACCTAAAACATTTGTCACTTATTTAACTTAAGGATTTTGGGAACCCTTACTAAGTCACAAAAATTCACTTCTCATTTAGTTTCGCAATCCTTTTTGGCCTTTTTATCCCATGCTCTCACCATTTGTAAGTTCATTCCCATATTCTTCTATCACATTCCTCATGTTTTCTTTCTCATCATGTTCTTTTATCACATATTCCTAGGAAAACTACATTTAACCTAAAGATTTGTTGGATATCACATCTATATTACTATGTAAGTAGCATCTATTACCTAATGCATTTAGAGATAATTCAGCCACCCCCTTCCTTCTCTTTTATTCCTCTATTTTTTTGTTTATTAAGCTGCCACTTATTTTCTAGGGATATTGTTCACCTTGTTTGTGTCATGTTATTTATTTATTGATTTTTTATCCATTTATTTTATTCTTCCCATTTATTTTCTTTTAGTATTGTTTCCTTGATTCAATCTACGTGCATTCATTGGGTGATTCCTTGTGCATTAATCTCGAATCAATCCAATTTATACGTAAATATTGTCATCATGTTTTTTATCATTGGTACATTATTTTCCATTGAGTATTGGATTGAGAAATAGTCCTAATGCATATTTTGGCCAAGTCCTCATGATGTTCTATCATGATGCCTATGATCATGTGATACAACAAAAATAATATTTGAGGAGTCTACATAAAAAATAAAGTGACAATATCTCCTTGGAACCAACTTTAGAAACAATCTTGAACTAAGACAAATAATATCCCAAATAGAGTAATTAAAAAATGAAATAATTGTCCTCTTTACTATTCTGGATGAATGTCTCCCTACTAGTAGGTTATCAAATTCATATTTATCCTCTATATCAATTTGACATCATCATGTTTAAAATCATCATATTTCATAACATATTTACCATAATTGAGGTGTAATGATTATAATCACCTTTGAGAAAATCATTTCACACCTTCCCACTCACATTTCTATTGATTATAGCTACTTCAGGCAAATCATTACATTTCCACCAATTTGTGGGTTAATGATTATAACTACCTTTAGGCAAATCATTCACTTTCTTCTACCCAATAGGGATTTTTTTCCATAATCATGGTATAATGATTATAAATACCTTTGGGAAAATCATTACACATCATCCCACTCACATTTCTAATGATATACTTAATTTTGGGTAAATCATTGCATTTACACCAATTTAAGGGTTAATTATTATAAGTACCTTTCGTTAAATCATTCAATTTCTTCTACCAAATAAGGGCTTGTTTTCCATAATTCGAATACTAATGATTATAACTACATATGGGTAAATCATTGTATACCATCCCACTTGCATCTTCATATCATATTTTCCACTATCAAGGTTTGATGATTATAATTACCTTTGCGTAAATAATTTCACACCATACCACTTTAATTCTTAGAGATTCTACCTAACTTTAGGTTAATAATTTTGTTTTCATCTATTTTATCCATTCATTTTCTTATTTTGAGGGACCATTTGCCAACTCATTTTGCTAACTGCTCCTTTAAGGGGGTAACCTATAGTTCATCCATTAACATTGAAGTTGAAAGCATATAAAAACTTTTAATTCTTTGAGAAGATGTTATTATGATTACATCTTGTAATGCCTTCCCAAATAGGGACAAATTGTAGACATTTGAAAGTGGCGACCTACGGTTTCATACCATACCTTAGATCAATTATTACCAACCTTTTCACATCTATCCTAAAAATTTCCAAATGTTTTAAATTTGGATTCATAAAATATAATTTAGCTAATAAATCAATTAAATGGGATCAAATGCACACATCAATTAATTAAAAAATAAAATAAAATTAACTAATCAAATGTAAAATCAAATCAAATTCTTAAATTGAATTATCCATGAGCAATTAAATTAATTATTAAAAAGGAAATTCAAAAATCAAATAATATCAAAGGAATTCATCATTACCTTTTATAAGTTGTCAAAATTCCCAAAATATCCCACCCATGCCTATTCATTACTAATTATGAGGGTTCAAAATGTTTTAACTCTATTAGGGTTAATTAACTCAAAAAGGTAAGGTTTGAACCCATTTTAATCCCCATGTATACCTTAACTCCCCTTCGGCTGAGGTTAGTTGTTAAACCTATAAATACAATCCTAGAACTCTTCATTTAGAGAGCTTGGATAGAGTAATGTTATAATGCAAATTTTATGAAAAGAGTGAAAGATATAAATTTATAATGAAAAAATTCCAAGCCAATCCACTTTGATCCAAACCATGGTGCCATGTGGATAATCAACCACATAACTCCATTTGTCAAAGATCTCTTGAGCGCAAGTTGAATAAGCCAAATGAAAAAATCTCTTGGAGCATTCAAGGAAGGTATGTTTTCTTTCATTTTAGTTATGCTTTGTCAATTATTTTTCTTCACCATGCTCCCCCATTTTATCTAAGTAAGATAGTGTTATGCATGTTGGTGTTTTTATTTTCATTTTGATAGAATTTCATTATGAAGCTAACATATGATCTAACCACCCTTCTTGGATTCCTTGATCACATATCTAAATATTAATGGGATATGATTATGATATCACTTATAATAAATAAAAGTAAAATATGGTGGTTGATGTATATCTATCCAATATGAATAATAGATTAATATTTTTTCTTTATCCATCCACATTTAAAAATGGATGTATGACATCCAAAATGAGTGGTAGAAATATAATTTCACATAGTAAATCATTTGAAAATTTTCTATGGACAATGATCCCAAACACAACTATACTTGGGAGATTTAATCCTTACAATACAAAGGTTACATTCTCTTTATTTACAGATCAATGTTCTAATAAAAAAATCATGAGTTAGATGCCTCACCTCCCATAGTCTATTTAAGTTTTTTTTTAAAACTATGAATTCATTCTTTATATTTTGTTTTAGCCAAGCATCAAGCAAGATATAAATATATTTTTTGAGGAATGTGAACTATACCAATATCAAAAGGGAGAGTTAGTGTTAGTTCCTAACTTTCTCAAACCCTTACCCATAACATAATACATTTAAATATACATATCTAAGGACTTTATATAAATCTTACCAAAATTTTATGGGAAGTTAGTGGTGGTGGTAGATAATCACTCTAAATCTGTCTAGTTATGTACCTTGGCCCATCCTTATAGTGTTTATACCACTTATCAAATATTCCTCAATAACATCTTCCACCTTCATATAATCTTAGCTTCTATCATATTTTATCATGAATAAAATTTCACAAGTCACTTATAGCAGTAACTATTCTAGTGCATAGATACCCATCTAAAAATGAGCTTGGGTTACCATCCATAGAAATATGGAAATATTTAAATTTTCAATAAATTATTTGAATCATTTATTAATTATTTAAAATCTAATCAACAACATCAATGGGTTAAATGGTTACCACTTTTATAAAGGTAGTATAACACCACCTATCACACAACTGCTAGGATGACTCATTATGAAGTTTTCTATGGTCAGAAGCCATAATATCTTCTTTCTTATTTTCTCGATAGCTATAATGTTTAGGTAGTGGAAACTACCCTCAAAATATAATAAAATATTCTTTATCTTCTCAAGGGAAATCTCCACATGGCATAAAATATTGTGAAGTAGAAGGTAAAGAAAGATTATTTTGAGCACACCTTCACCCTAGATATATTATTTTCCTCTGATTACAACCTTATAATTATTCCTCTCTAAATCTAAATAGATTTAATAAACTTGATCCTAAGTTATATTTTGACCGTATAAGCTTATTAATTAGATTGGTCTTATTGTATACAAGTTGTAATTTCTACCCTCTTCATGTGTCCATCTATTGTTTCATGTCTCATTTTTGAAAAGAAATTCTTGGAGGTAATATTATAGCTCAAAAAATACTTACTAAGCTTGATGTATAATGACATCTCCTTCTTGAACCTAAATCTATTTTGGAGAGGCACTCCATTTAACTTCAAAATAAAACCATAAGTGAAGTTATATTCTACTAACATGGAATGCAAGTAGAATATAAAATGTGGGAACCCCTCCAACTTTAGCAATAGTTTACTCATATTTAGTTTGTTGGAAATAAGATGATTGAGAGGGGGTGAATTAGTATTTAAAAAATTTCATTCATTTCCAAATAATCATTCACAAACCATTATTACAAGAATATATATCTTAGAAATCATAAGCATCAAATCAAAAGAGCATGAAACATGTGAAAATAACATATATGTGGGTAATCCTCATGGGGAATAAAACCCACTAAAACATAGCTTGGACTAAAGCCCTATAAAGCAATAAATCAATCTTTAATTGAGCACCAAATTAAGTTAGAGAACCAACCTCAAACTATCAAAAACCAACTTGATATATTATTTAGTTGAGTACCAACCCAATAAGGAACACAAACCCCTAATTTATCAAGCGCCCACTTGGATTTAACAAGAACTAACTTACAAGGAGGCATCAACCCCATAGATGACTCAGCACCAACTCAATCACCTGATTATTTGATCATCTTCAGAAATCCTTATTTATTATATAATAAATTATTATCTACTCCTTAATCTCTCCACTCTCTTCTATCCATCTAAAACTAACCTTCAACCTTATTTTCTCAATTATCCCTCTTCATGGCTTGATTAGGTATTCTGACCTTGATCCTCATATGCAAAACCTCCATTAGATATTCATAAAACTTATTTGATGGTTATAATGGAATTATTCTACTCTTCAATGATATATGCCATTATATTATCTTCTTCTACCCTCTCACACTTATCATCCTTTGAGCATACCAAATAGGCCTAAACTACCTTGCTTTTATACTAGTCACTTGAACATATGATCCTTAGTCAGCTACATAATCAAATCACATAGGTTGGCCATGAACAGGTATTTTGATATTAAAAATTAAATTCCTTAATAATGGATCAATCAATATAATAATTTTACCATTCATCAATTATCTATTACTCCTCTTTTAGGCTTATAGAGACGTAATAGGCCTTCTTAACAACACGTTACCCTTTGATCTCCATTGAATCATATATAAACAACCAAAATGGCATAAACACATCATATGATTATTTAATATAAATTATACAAATTTGCTATAGGTTTTCAACACCTTTTAGGTCTAGCTACCACTTGAACCCTTCTTCAAATTACTATATATAAAAGGCCTACACATATATAGAAAATCTATCTTGAAAAAATGAGGTATATACTCAATTGTTACAAACAACCATAAAAAAACTACATATTCAAAAACCTCAGGGTAATCACCAAATTCATCTAAAGATTCCACTTAGGATAAATAGGCTCAAATACCTCTCTATAAAATGTTCACTCAGAACTACCAATTGACTTCAAAACATAGTCAAAAAAACATTAACATCTGACATATGATTGAATATATTAAAGGGATTTAAATGTATGAAAATAATCTAACAACATCCTTAGATAAATATAAACTAATTAGATCATGAACTCTAATGAAATATATTGGTCTTACAGACCAATATTCTAACCTTCTCTTTCACAGACTCTACTCAATTAGATAAACCATTTTGGATTCAATGTTTGAACCTCTTACACTGACTTCCAAGATTTTTAAAATTATGTATATATCATTGAATACCTAAGAAACATAATCATGGAATATAATGCATCACTCTTTTATGAAAACACATTAGGAAACATCTTTTCATTTTTTCTTAATTTCCTTACTATCTGCACCACTAGGTCTATTGGTGACTAGTCAACTTGGATCACCAACTTCACACATCTAAAATATATAACCTATCCAAAAATATTCATGAACATAAACTTTAATTATCACACTTTTATCTTCATTCACTTGGTAATTTTGACTCGATTAATGCTATCTTCTACAACAAATCTTTGAAAGATAAACACTTTCTTATAGGGTCTATTCACTTACTTGAGAAACCAATAACACCTAAATATGATTGGGAGTGTTTAATTCAACCTTTAATCACCTTCATAATCATATCAAACCACTTTTATCTCTTTAGAATAATATATTCAACACCAAGTCATTTTTAGGGTTTTATGAGGGTTTAGACCATCTTCCAGTCTTAATGATCATTCATAAAACTTATCCCCTCTTTCCAAAAACCAATGCTTGGAAATTTTAGCCATAACCCTTGATCATATACCATTAAAATCTTAGGTTCTCATTCATATGTTACACATGTCAATGAGTATTGAGAAAACCTTCTTGGGTGCGTAATTCTTCATTATGTGCACTTGAGATACCTTAAAACACTTTTCAAGCCTTTTTCTTGCAAAACAAGACCTAAAACTTCATGAACATACATAAAATCGATTGAATCACCTTTTTTAATTCTTACCTATTCACCCATGTCATGGAAATTGATCATATTACCTCATATTATCACCATATCTATCTTTTTGCTTTTTAAGCCTTGACTTGCAAGTCTTATTATGCCTTGAATTTGACCTTCTATCTACTCTATATACTTTGACTTGAAATATCCTATGTTTCAATGTCTCTTTTTTATTCTCAAGCAATTTCATACACTCACTCTTCTTTATAACTTCAACATAACTTCTTCAAATCTACTTATAGATCTTCAAAGCTCGATTGTAGCATCCTCAATGATGCATACATAGATCTTTAGATCTGACCTTCTAATAAATTTCAAGGTCCTTAACATCTTATGGATAGCCTCAAAAAGTCTCTCTGATGCTCAAATATTGTCATGTATTCTTTAGAGCATTATTTTTGGAGCATTATCACCTTTTTAGCTCATCCAAAGCATCTTCAAAGTTGCTTACATAGATCTTTGGAGCACATAGTTTCTTCTTTGAAGATCACTCATTTCATCATGCCACCTACAAACACCATTTCACAAGGTCTAGACAAAGCAATGTGAGATGATTTACACTTTGCTAAACTGACTTATACTCACTCATAATGCTTCTTAATGATTTCATTCAAGTTGATATTAGAACATACAACATTCTCTCATGACTTTTCTCTTACAACAACAACACTTATTTTGTTGGAAATTAGAACTTCTCATATACATACCTCAAGGCTTAATTGACCAATAATTTTCAAAATAACCTTTGACATCAATAATATTAGATTGACATCAATGAAATAACCATGCATCTTCATTAAAAATTTTAACATCAATGACAACATTAAATATCAAATCTCAACATTCAATGACAATGCTCAATAATCTCTCCCTTAATAAAAAACAAGTTTCAACACAATTTTGAGGGAAATATTTTTGAATGGTGAGGAACCCATTCATATTAAGTATTTATTTATAATTTTTCTTTAGAAATGTTATCTTTAATAAAATCTAGGGATGCTTATTCCATTTAAGTCATCCATTGAGCTAAATTTAATAATTTTACATGCATGGGAAGTAGTAGTTATCTAGGATAAAATTATTATAAATAAGATCCTAGACTAGTAGAAATGTATCCATGAATTATATTTTATTGATATTTCTCAAAGGAGGTTTCACTCTCCAAGAGACCAAAAAATATTTTAAAGCATTTCCATTCATTTTTAGTATTAATTTTTGTATTTGAATTATTGTTCTAATCTATTTTAGAAAGGGTATTAACATAAACAATGAAATAAACAATTATTAATTTAAATTCATACTAGTACATTTGTTACCATATTTTACATGATTTGATCAGTACATAGTCTCCACTATTTTATATCTCTTCAGTGTAAAATAATTAAAAATTTGAGGAATACTATCATTAATTTGAGAAAAAAACCCCTATGTTTTCTCCTAAATAAGTTTTCAAATTTTATTAGTTTTTTATATTTATTTCTTATTAGAGTTAGACTTTTATATTTGATTTATGGTTTCCCCTTTTCAAATGCATAAATATGATTTTTATCCCTTACCCTACTTGTTTTCTATAACTTTCATGCATTCATTCTATGCCAAATAATAATGATAGTATCATTTAATTATACACCAAAATTATATATTAATAGGTGTAATAATTTATCATATTCATACTCCTTTAACTTAATGATGCAGTAGCAGCTATGGAAAAAAAGTAATCTTTCATCAACCAAAAATATATTAGTATAATTTTACTTTGTTTGATATTCAATTTTGGTTTTAGAATACATATTTTTCTTATGAAACATTAAATTTAAAATACTTCATAGCATCAATTACATTATCTACATGGTTTCAAGTGAGTTGTTCATGTTTCTGAACCAACCATGTAATTTAAGAAGTGGTTGTGTGCATTATAGGATACAAATGTATGGGCTATGGTAAAAGGGGAAAAATGCCATCCAAAACATAAAAAAACCTAAAAATGATTAAATACTTGGATTTTAAATGAAAATTTGTATAATTTCAAAAAGTAAATCTTTCAATCTAATTTTGTATGTGAAATTTATGGCCTCTTTAAGTTGGCAATTTTTAACAATGACAAAACTATCAATTTGCATATTAATATGGCTTAATTTGTGTCACTGGTAGTTCCATTTGTGTTAGTTGAGGTTTCTAAAGTTAACATAAATTTTTATTACATAAATTCATAATTTTGACTATTCATTGTGAAAAAATAAAAATAATGATTTTTATAAAGAAATACATGTTTTTGGAGCATTTTTTAGACTTGATGGAATATGAAGAGACCCTATACATGTAATATTGAGCTATATGAAGGATATGATTTAGGATGGAGAATTGATAAGGAAAACAAGAGTGATTTCAAGTAAAAACTAGAGGTTTAACTAAAAAAGGAGCTTGTATGTGAACTAGTTGATGCTGGACTATTGTTTTGTTGTTTTTTCCTTCATGTTGGTACTCTAAAGCCATTAAGGCATGCATAAGACATAATTTATATTATTTCAAACATTTTAATTGATTATAATTAATTAAAATAATGTGCTTTTTTAGTGAATTTCTACAAGTATAGTTTTTATTTGGTATTATATGAGTGAGAGAGACTAAACTAAGAACCAAAAAGGTATAGTTTATCCTTAAGTACATACCTTTTCTACCAAAATTTGGTATTAAAGAAATGTTTTTACTTTAATGGAGAGTATGTGTGAGATAAGACTCTATCTGAGTCAAGGATCAACTTTTGGAAAATAAGCTTAAAAGTTAGTATAAAAATGGAACATAGAGGAAATGTTGTTGAGCGAGGAGCAAGAGTAAGAGAACCAAGAGTTATAGACTTCTCAAAAATGATGAGATAAATTTAGGAAAGATTGGATTCTATGGAGACATCCAAAATAAGGGGAACTCATTTATAATATTTGAGTGAAGATGAGGAACAGGAAGGACCTCCATAACTTGGAGTAGAAGATTTGGATAATGAAGTTGAGACAAGGTTTCTTAGATATATTGGAAATATAAGAAACAAGCAAAAGATAGATCCACCTTGTTACAATGGGAGTTTGAATGTTGAATCTTTAATAGATTGGATAGTTGAGATGGAAAAGTATTTTGACTATTCGATAATTGAGGACTCCAAAAAGGTGAAGTTTACTTATAAAAAGTTAAAGATCCATGTTTCTATATGGTGGAATCATGTGCAAGTTAAGAGATAAAATAAAGGTAAAGAGAAGATAAAGTTTTGGGATAGGATGGTAACTAAGTTGAAGTAAAAATTAATGCCTTTTAATTAACATATGATTTTTTTTAATAAGATATAAATCTTAATACAAAAGGATATGAGTATAAAATATTATGTCAATGAGTTATATAAGTTCACTATAAGGGTTGGACATGTTGATCATAATCCAAATAAAGTTGAAAGCTATGTGAATTTATTTTCCATACAATATGAAATTAGTTCATTTAATTTTATAACTATGAAATAACCATATAAAATACCATTTCAGGTAGAAAATATGTTTTCAAGGAAACAACAAGTGAACTCTAGAGGTAGAGGGTGGTATTCAAGAGGATGAGTAAAAGGTAATGGTGGAAGAAGATTTAAAAAATGATGGAGAGAGAATAAAATCATATAAATAAAACTCAAGTATAATATGTGGATATTATTCTAGACAAAAATGTGTTTTAGTATTGTCAATGATGGAATGGAGGTGTCCTAGTGAGTGGATGAAGTGTCTTGATATCCTAAGTGACAATGATAAAGTGTGCAATGTGCTTATCCTAATGTGTTTAAAGTTAGCTTTGTTGATCTTTAGTTTTGACATGGATAGAGATGTTCAAGGATGAGTATTGAGTATTTATAATGTGAAAGGGTTAATTTAAGAGGTTTTATATGCTTTTAGATCTTGTGTGCATTAGTGAAATTCACCCGGTTCATCATTAATCTCATCTAGATATTTTGGGTCCAATGGTAGAAAATATGAGTAGGCAGTTTGATGACATCATAATTACCACTATGGATAAGTTAGGGGGAGTTGGTAATATGGTTTATATCATATGAATCCCTATTTTCTATGCACAAATTATCATTTTTAGTGATAAAGTGAGAAAAAATGTATGTAAGTGCAAAGTTAGGCTCTCAAGCATTTTGACAGTGTTTTCCCATAGCCAAATTTGTAATGTGGCAAGAAAAATAGAGTAATCATATTGATGAAGTAATATCTCACATGAATGGATGTTTTTATGAGAAGGTGATTATATGGATTTTTTTTTTTTTGCCTATTTTATTTTCACTAAATTTTAGGTCAAGCGTTGAAGTGAGACAAAAGTTATGCATGTGCAAATTTAGTCTTTCCAAATAGTTCTTGATATAGTTGGCTCTATGAAAAGATAAATTTAAGGAGTCATTTTAATTTCATAATATATCACATGTGTGAGGGTTATAGGATCATATTATTATATGGTTGGATTATCCTATGTGAGGAGATCATATGGTCCAATTTTTAGAACTTGTGATTGAGTGAAGTAAAAGATATGAAGGTGCAAAGTTAACCTTATAGAAAGATTAAAATCATCCCCATACTTAGTTTATTTTTGCACAATGTTAAATACTAGGACAAAATGGAGATCTAATGGATCGCTGGTGATCATATAGTGAATTTTGTCATAGGAATTTGACTAAAAAATGAGTTTAGTAAAGAGTTAGTTCCAAAAATAATGAAATCAACTCACTAGCAATCTAAAATCTCTAGGCCTAGATCATGAGTGGAACATGGTGAACAAACCAATTGAAAACACAATTAAAAATGGAAGGAAATGACAATTCAAACACAAAATACAAGTTCCTTACCCAAATTCTTTATTTCTCCAAAAGGCTTCTTCATTTGGCTTGCTCAGATTTGTCATCAAAAGGTCTTCATAAATGGAGTGTGGCTACCTTCATCTCATCTTGGCATATTTCTCAATGTTTGGATTGATTTATGGTTTTATTTATTCAATGGCTTGATAGATTTGGCTCAATTTTGGCATTTTAATACTAGTCTTTTAGCTTCATAAATCTATTCATGCATTATAACTTTACTTTGATTGAGATATTTAAATGAAGAGCTCTAGGATTGATTTTATAAGCTTTAAAATCCCTTGGAATGGGTTAAATCTGACCATGGTCGAGTTTTGCATATTCTTAGATTATTTTTTTAGATATTTTCCAAAAGTGACAACTCACAAAGGTAATGATTCTTTTCTATAATGTTTTAAGATGCTCTTAAATTTCATTTTTAGTAATTGATTTAATTGATTTATTAGCTCATGGGTGAACTCAATTAGGATTTGAAATTGATTTAACTCACTAAATGATTTTAATTAGGATGTGTAAGTTAATTAATTTTTTTTATAAATTTGGTCATTTGTTTGATTTTGATTAATTCAATGTGTGTATTTTAATTTTTTAATTGATTTAATATGCCAAATTGATTTAATGCAAGGTTATAAAGCCAAATTTGAGACTAATAAAAATTCTTAGGTTAAATGTTTAATGATTGGTAAGAATTGATCTAATAGTCTGATACAAATCCATTAGTGACCAAATTTACATGTCTATAGTGAATATCTATTATGTACATCAATTCAAAGAGGTCAAAGTGTTCATTGGTTAACAGTGTTAAAGATCAAGCTTCTTCTGAGATCCAATGGTAGATTGGTAATCATACAAGATTGATCTAACAGTGTATATGCAGTGATATGATCAAAATTTCACAATGTTTAATAGTATAAGTGATCAGAAGGCATGTAAGGGTGCCAAGTTTCATGATCATTGTGGTTTTGAGAAATATTGAATGATGAGTGATATAAGGTAAAGACCTGACTAATCTACAAAGATCGATGATGCACGATGAGTCAATATTAAAATATTGCACAAGATGAGGTCAACATGTTCAAGATTTAATGTTTGACATTGGTGAATTATGAGTTAAAGTTAATAAAATATCAATGGTGTGAGATTTATCTAAATAATCAAAGACACAAGATGCGAGCATAGTGTTAGATGTGTAATTGTGATCATTTGAACTTAACAAATGAAAGACCAACGTCTAGTTCTTGATCCCTAACTTTTGATATATGTATAAGTTTATCATGGTATAAAAATATAATATGTATAGGAATCAAAGATGAATACGGTAATATAAATTTAAACATTTTATTGTATTTATAGACAAATATATTGAGCACCAAAATTGATTGTGTTCAACTATGTTCTGCAAGTAAATTGAGAAGGGTAATTAAGCTTGTTCTAATATTGTTTTGATGTTTAATGATGAATTATGTATTTTATCATGTTTTATAATCCATAAGGATCATCCACATGAATTATTAAGGTTTGACCAATCATATGTAGTATGAACAAAGGTATAGAAGTTGATTGTGTATTTGTTCATAGTGACTGTGGTGCATAGAATGTTGTTTGAGCAAATTGTGCTTAAACAAAAGGATAATGACATTATTTTTGGAACTTAATGAGGATCTATTAATCATATGTAATGGTTTTATAATTTTTAAAAGTCTTCTTATATTTTATTTTTCTCAAAGAAGTGTCAAAGAGTTGAATAGGTCTCCATATGACCTAAAAGGTGACTAAACTTATTTAAAAGTGTGTTGTGCTTAAGTGTGAGTCATGTTAGATGACTTAAGAGTGAAGGAATGCATAATGGATGACAAAGATGTTGATAATTCATGAATATTACATATATATTCAAACTAAATTTTATGATTTCAATATTTTTATGAGAAACTTGTGCAAGGTGTGTGTGAGAGTTATGGTATGAAGGAGAGGTATGGTGCCTAATTCATGTGTTAATGAGTAGAGTAGATTGAGGACTATGTTTATGACTTATAGGTCATATTTATGATTTATAAATAGTTCTCTGGTGGTTTGAGGATATAAAATGAGGTTTAAGTGTGCACATGAGGACAATTTGAGTGAAGGAGAGAGATTATGGCATGCCTATGTGAGAGACATATATGAGATAGAGGATTTTGTACAGGGGTTACATAATCATAAATCCATCATTAGGTGTTGAAGACATTAGTTACAAGATGGAAGTGTTCACTTTAAAGGAGGGTTTAAATGACTTGATCTTCCTTAGGGGAAGTTACTCCTTATGAAATAGGTGTTTCACTAAAGGCCTTTGGTCAGAAGGATTTGATCAAGATTTCCTAGTCTAAAGGAGTTGACTAGTCTATTTTTTGTAATTTCATATAGGATAAGTAGTCCATGTGTTTTAGGCTTGAGTGTGGGTTTTATTACCGATGAGGTTTTCCCATAAGAACTATGCATTATGTGTTTGATCTTGTGTATGCATTAAATGAATGAGATTTCTTGTTAATGTTGTTTGATCAAGTTGATATATGATGATTGTCTAATAGTTTGAAAGGATTGGAATTAAAATTGAAATATCTAGGCTCACTAATTCACCTCCCCCCTTATCAATTAGTATACCTCAAACAATTATCATTAGAGCAGGTATTTTGGTAAAGGATTGATAGCTTGAAGGTGATCCAAGGTATAATATGGGTAGTCATCAAGGAATTTTCTCTACTAAGCGAGCATGGTTGATCAATGGATCCAATTATGTTTTTTAGAGTACAAGGTTGAGGACATATATTATATCCCTAGGGTTTGATGTATGGAAATCTATTGTGGATGGATATGTTATTCATGCTACTCCACCATCTATTACTACAAAAAAAATAAAAATAAAAAATAAAAAAATAAAAATTTGAGAAAAGGTAATGAATACCATCACTTGTGGTCTTATAGAGACTACATTCACCATGGTAATCTATTGTAAATTTTCTAAAGAGATATGGGACAAAATTTAGATCATTTATGAAAGATATTCAAATTTTAAGATTGCTAAGTTGTAGATTCACATAAGGTAATTTAAAAGTCTCAATATTAATGAAGAAGATTCTATGGCATCTTTCCATAGAGATTTGTTGAGATTATGAACATTATAAGAGGACTTGGAGAGAACCTTGAATAGGATATTAGAGTTCAAAATGTATTAAGGTATCTATCCATCAAGTTTGATCCAAAAATATCTACTTTAGAAGAAAGTCATGATATTACTCAGTTGAAGATATATCAATTGCATGGTGTTCTTATTCCCTATGAGATGAGGAATAATGATGATATACCATCAAAGAAGGAAGAAACATTCAAGATAAAGATGAAGCCAAATAATAATTTATAAGGTAAGAAACCTAAAGAGGATGACATTTGTAATATAGATGAGGATGAACTAATTATTTTTATTTCAAGGAATTTGAGAACATGTTTAGGAAAGTATAAAGGTAAACTACCCTTCACGTGATTCAATTGTGGTGAGATATGAAATTTTGCTAACAAGTGCCCTCATAATTTTAAGAAGGATGATGATAAAAAACATGTTAAAGGTCATGATGATGGTAAGAGATCATTCAAGTCTGATAAAATCAAAAATTGATTTAGAAGGTTTGACAATAAGAAGTAATTCAAGGACAAGAAGAGTCTCTACACCAAAGAAGATTGCAACTCATTAGATGAGAGTGAAGTCAGTGACTCAAAGTATGATAATGAAGATGATGGTCTTGTTAAAGATGAAGACTTGTTTATAGCTAAGGAAGGTAGTTGATCACATCAAAAGGAGTCTACTTGGAGTGATTCAGATGATTATGAAGATGAGGTGGATTATGAAACTACATTGAAAATGCTCTTGAAGAAATGAAAATTGAGAAGAAGATCAATAATAATATGAAATATAAACTTAAGTACTTTGAGGATAGATTTAATGTGTATTAGGAAATAATGAATGAAGACACCAAGGAGCATGAAGATATGGTCAAGCATCTCAGTTATCAACTATAAATTATATCTACAAGCTTAAAATCTAAAGAAGATGAATGTGCAAGGTATGTAATTGAAAATGAGTTATTAAAATATGAGTTAGAGAAGACAACTAGTAAGGTAATGTTAGTTCTGAGATTTAAAAATAGATTAAGTGATCTAGACAATATTTTGAATGATCAAAAATATGTAATTAATAAGACTAGTCTTGGATACAAAGAAAAACTAGTCTACAAATTAAGATGAGATAAAGACTAATGTGATCAAGCACAATCATAATTTGAAGAAAAATCATGAAACAAGGAATGAAGGTGCTGGAAAAATGAAGACAAATTAGATCGGACAACCAAATGCCATGAGGTATGAAAATTTCAATGGTTACCACTATACTTGTAATCAGTTTGGGCATAAATATAGATAATGTAGAAGACCTATTATAAATGAGTTTGCATGGGACTATGATGGGGGTTATTAGTAAAAATGTGTAAGCAAGGTTGAGTGTTTTAACTATTTGATAAGGGACACTTTTTTAAGCATTGTCCAAATAAGCTAAGGCAAGGTGAATCTTCTTCAAAAAGAAAAGTTTGTTTTAGTTGTCTTGACATTGGACACATTGATAGTTTTTATCTATATAAGGTAAGAAAATATAAGTTTCCATCAAGAATTATTGTTTGCTACAACTATGAAAATATTGGTCACATTGCTAGATTCTACAAATAAAGGCCTATAAGATAGAATATTTTTTATCAATCTCCTAGAGTGAAAGCTAGAATGTAAGTTAACTCATGTAGACCAAAGGTGGTAAGTATGAGTCATGAGGAGACTGTAGTTTCAAGTAATTTTTTTTCTATGGTGGATAGTGCTACATAAGTTGAAGAATGCCAAAGGCTCTCATTGTCTACTCATATTAATAATGAAGAGACCAAGTTCAAGGAAAAGACTAAGATACTGATTGAGGCTAGTTCTAAGATGTGTATGGATATAAGTGAACATCCTATTATTTTTAAGAAATCATTATTCAAATTACATCAATTATCTATGCCTAGTGATGAGGTTTTAAGTTTTAAGGTTAATTCTTAAAATAAAAAGGTATGTCAGGATTCCATAGTTGCTCCATGTATTGTCAATTCTATCCTAAAAAAGGAGGGTGATATAGAAAAGGAACCAGTTTTCATAGTTTAAACTAAGAAAAATAAGAATAAGAGAAATAAGTCTTATAGCTATAAGAGGATTCCAGTGGTCATTGAGGAGATGTGGGCCACTCCTATCTTCACTTTATTTTAAAGCATTATGGTGTAAAGGATGTCTTTATCTATTCTTCTTAAGAGACTCCTTCCAGTAGAGAATCAAGTATTGTTTTGGTGTTCTTAAGTTATTCCTAGAAGTTTAGAGATGAGTGTTTTTAGTTAGAGCATGTATGTCCAGGTGGAAGATATGTTGTTGTGACGTCAGAGCTATAAATGGCCAATTTATAGGGTCAAATTAAAGGTTTTCAAGTGGAAAAAGAGGATTTTTGATTTATCAAGATGATATTTTTGTAAAGAAATGTTTCTTGACCTTATTATAGCATGCTCTAGGTGGTTTTTTGGTTTTAAGGTTTGTTGAATTCAAATTGAATATTTTTGTTTGCTATTATATTTCCTAGTCTGTGCTTAAGAGTCTATAGGTCTTAAAATGGGTTATATGATGTATGGGTTCCCAAAGGTGTGTAAGCTCAATTATTGGTCTAAAAGTGTGTGATGGGTGTCTCCAGGTGTGAAAAAAGTTTAGAGGTGTGTCTTAACCAAAAGGAGGTTTGTTGACCTTATTTATTTTTGAGTTTCTAGGGTTTTAGGCTATGATAGAAATGTTGTATTCTTTGTGAGTTCATGTGTAAGGCCTATTAATAGGCTAAATGGGATAAATGGGTTGTCAAATCATAATTCACATAGATTTGATGGTTTGTGGTTTTCAAATTATTTATGTTTTTGTCAAGATGGAGGCCTAAATGACAAGTTGGCTTGTGAGGGATGTATGTTAAAAAGATAGATATAGGTGTTTAAAATTGGTGTGCCTAAGAGGGCATATGAGAGTACTCTAGATATGAAGTTTTAGGTCTTGAAGATGTGTCTATGTAAATTTTTGGGATCTACAAGTTCTAGGTAGGGCTACAAGGACAAGCCTAGCTTGAAGTTTTTATATTTTTGCTTAGTGTTTTAGAAAGAGGAAGGTATGTATGTTTTCAATAGATTTCTTAGGTTGGTTGATAATGTGTGTCATATTTGGTGAGTGGATTGATGTTTTTTTTGTGGTCTTTGAGGTAGCTTGAGAGAGAAGGCTTATAAGCATGTGTGGTGGTTCTTCATGATGTGTGGGGATCTAAAGATGGTATAAAGATAAAATGGCTCAGATATCTTAGGGGGAGTCCCTATCAAATGTTTCTTGGTTATTTACATAATATTTCATTACTTTTATTTATTTTTTATTAATTAGTTGTAATACTTGGTTGAAGAGAGTGTTGCAATGGAATAAGAAGGATGTTTTCCAGTCAAGAAGAGGTGAGATCAAGGTAAGTGGGATTTTGTATAATCTTTATAAGGTGGTCCTATCTCATCGATATTATTTTTAGGTATTCATAAATAGTTGGTTCCCACTTTGTCATTATGTCAAAGGGGGAGAAAGGTCCTATTATAGAGTGCTTGAAGAGAGAGAAGGTGAGTTGAATGATGTTTGTTGACATCAATGATAAAGGGGGAGATTGTTTAAGTATTGTCAATGATTTCATGGTTATGTCATGGAGGTGTAATGGTGAGTGTATAAGGTGCCTTGATATCCTAAGTGATAATGATAAAGTGTGAAATGTGCTTGTCTTACTATGCTTGAATTTGGCTTGGTTGATCTTTAGTTTTGACATGGATAGAGATGATTAGGGATGAGTATTGATTATTTTCAGAGGGTCATATAATAGGTTTTCTATACTTGGAGAGCTTGTGTACATAAATGGAATTCACCTAGTTAATCATTCATTTAGACATTTTGGGTCCAATGGTAAAATATTTGAGTAGGTAGTTTGATGACATCATAATTGCCACATGTGGATAAGTCATGGGGAGTTGGTCACATGGTTGTGATTAACTTATTCCCTAGTTTTTATTCATAAATTATCATGTATTTAAATTAAGTATAAAAATATATATGAAAGTGAAAAGTTGGGCTCTCAGGAATTTTGATAATGTTTTCCCATAGCCAAATTTGTAATGTGGTAAGAAGAGCCAAGTAAGCATATTGATGACGACATATCTCATACATGTGGACATTTTAGGAGAAGGTGATAAATGGGTTTTTTTATTCCCATTTTATTTTTTATAAATTTAGGTAAGTAATAAATCATGATAAAAACTATGCGTGTGTAAAGTTAGTCTTTCCAGATAGTTCTTGACATAGTTAGATCTGTGAATAGATAAATTTGAGGAGACATTTTAATCTAATTATATCTCATACATATGAGGGTTATATAATCATATTTTTATATGGATAGATTATCTTATGTGAGGATATCATATGGTAATATTTTTATAAATTTCACTTGGGTGAAGAAAAATATATGAAGGTGCAAAGTTGACCTTACAGACAGATTGCAATGGTCCCCATACTTGGTCAATTTTGCATGATGTTAAAGACCAAGACCAAATGGAGATATAATGGATATTTGAAAATTATATAGTAAAGATATATGGTACATAAAAATTCAAATAAGACAAATTTTCATTGGTTAACAATGTTAAAAATTGAGCTTCTTATGAGATCCAATAGTGCATTGGTGATCGTACAAGATTAATCTAATAGTGCATATGCAATGAGATGATAAGAAGTACATGGTGTTTAATAGTATAAGTGATAAAAATTCATGTAAGGGTAAAAATTATCATAATAATGGGGGTTTTGAGTAAGATAAAATGGTGAGCACTATATGGTAAAGACCTGATTGATCTGTAAAGATCGACGGTGCGTGATGAGTCAATATTATAAGATTGCATGAGATGAGGTCAACATGTTCAAGGTTTAATGTTTGGCATTGGTAAACTATGATTTAATGTTTATAAAATATTTATGGTGAAATATTGATCTAAATCATTGAGGACATGAGATAAGAGCATAGTGTTTGATGTTTAACTATGATCGTTTGAATTCAAATATTTGAACTTAACAAAGGAAAGACTAGTGTCTAGTTCTTGAACCATAAATTTTGATATATTTAGAATTTGAACATGGTATTAAAAGCGAATTTTTAGAGGACTCCAAATTTCATATAGAAATATAAATTTTAAGGTATGAATATATGTACAGACAAATATATTGAGCACTAATATTGATTGTGTGTTTGATTGTGTTCTGCAAGTAACTCGAGAAGGGTAATTGAACTCATTTTGATGTTGTTTAAATGTTAAATGATGAATTAGATATTAAATCAAGTTATATACTCCATAAATATCATTTTTTGCATTATTAAGGTTTGAAAAATCATATGCAGTATGAATAGAGGTTTAAAAGTTAATTATGTATTCATTCATAGTGATTGTGTGCATAAAACATTATTTAAGTAAATTGTGCTTAAGAAGAAAGGTATTGTGATTGTTTTTTTCATTTAAATAATACCTATAGATCATATATAATGGGTATATGATTTTTAGAAGTGTTCTTATGTTTTATTTTTCTTGGATAAGTGTCAAAGAGATGAATGGGTCTTCATAAAACCTAAAAGGTGACTTAAGCCTATTTGAAGTGTGATGTGCTTAAGTGTGACTCATGTTAGATGCCTTAAGGGTGAAGGCATGCCTAATTCCCAACCAATATGCTGATAATTTATGAATTATATATATAATGAAACCAAATATGATTGTTTCTAGATTTTTATGAGAGACTTTTGTAAGGTGTGTGTGAGAGTTGTGGAGAAAAGGAGAGGTAGAGTGCCCAATTGATGAGTTAATGAGTAGATAAAGTTGAGGACTGTGTGTATGACCTATAGGTCATATATAAGATGTCCAAATAATGCTCTTATATTTTGAGGATATGTGAAGAGGCATGAGTGTGCATATGAGGATAGTTTGAGTGAAGAAGGAGAGATATTGTGGCATGCCTATGTGAGAGGCATGTATGAGATAGAGAGAGTTTGTGTGGGGGTTAGATAATTAGAGATCCATCATCAAGTGTTGAATACATCAGTTCCAAGGTGGAAGTGTTCACTTCAAAGGAGGTTCTAAAGGCCTTGATCTTCCTTAAGGGAAGTTGCTCCTTGTGAAATAGGAATTTCACTAAAGGCCTTTGGCCAGAAAGTTTTGATCAAGGTTTCTTGGTCTAAAGGAGTTGAAAAGTATCTTGTTTATAATTTCTTATAGGACAAGTAGTCCATGTGTTTTAGGCTTGAGAATGGTTTTTATTCCCAATGAGGGTTTCCAATAGGAACTATGTGTTATGTGTTTGATCTTGTGTATTCATTAAATGAATGAGATCTCTTATTAATGTAACTTGATCAGGTTGATATATGTTGATTGTCTAATAGTTTGAAAGGATTGGAATTGAAATTTAAATATTTGGGCTCACTGATTCACCCATCCCCCTTAGTGATTATAACCCTAATAATTGGTATTAGATCAGGTCCTTTGGTAAATACTTGATAGTTTAAAGGTGATTTAAGATAAAATATGGGTAGTCATCAAGGAGGTTTCACTATTAAACATGCATTGATGTTTAATGGATCCAATTATGCTTTTTTGAGTGAAAGGATGAGAACATACATTATGTCCATAGGGTTGGATGTATGGAAATCTATTTTGAATGGTTATGTTGCTCCAACTACTCATCCATCTATTATTACAGACAAGAAGCTACTTGAGAATAATTCTAAGGTGATGAATGCCATCACTTGTGCTCTTATAGAGACTAAGTTCACCAAAGTAATTCATTGTAAATATGCTAAAAAGATATGGGAAAAATGAAAATCCTTTATGAATGAGATTCAAAGATCAATTTTGCTAAGTTTCAAACTCATACAAGGAAATTTGAAAGTCTCAACATGAATGAAGAAGATTCTATGGCATCCTTCCTCGAGAGAGTTGATGAGATTGTGAACATTATTGAAGGTCTTAGAGAGAACCTTGAATAGGATACTGTAGTTCAAAAAATTTTAAAGTCTCTTTCCCTCAAGTTTGATCCAAAATTATCTACTATAAAATAAATTCATGATCTTACTCAGTTGAAGATGGATCAATTGCATGGCATTCTTACTACCTATGAGATGAGGAAGAATGATGATATACCACTAAAGAAGGAAGCAACACTAAGAACAAAGATGAAGCCAAATAATAAGTTTCAAGGTAATAAACTCAAAGAGGATGACATTTTTTATATATATGAGGATGCACTAATTGATTTGATTTTAAGGAAATTGAGAATAGGTTTAGGCAAGTATAAAGGTAAACTATCCCTCAAATTCTTCAATTTTGGTGAGATAGGACGTTTTGATAACAAGTTCCCTCATAAGTATAAGAAATATGATGATGAAGATCATGATCAAGGACATGATGATGGAAGGAGATCATTCAGGTATGATAAAAGCAAAAATGAATTTAGAGGGTTTGAAAACAAGAAGTACTTCAAGGACAAAAAGAGTCTCTACACCAAAGAAGATTGTAACTCATCAGATGAGAGTGAAGTTAGTGACTCATAGTATGATCATGAAGATGATGGTCTTTTTGAATATTAATACTTTTTCATGGCTAAGGAAGGCAGTTTCTCACATCAAAAGGAGTCTACTTGGAGTGATTAAGATGATGATGAAGATGAGGTGGACTATGAGATTACATTGATAAATGTGCTTGAAGAACTAAAGATTGAGAATAAGATCAATAAGAAGATGAAATCTAAACTCAAGGAATTTGAGGAGAAATTTAGTGTGTATGAGGCAAGAATGAATGAAGACACCAAAAAGCATGAATACATGGTTAAGCATCTCATTTATCAATTGGAAATTTTATCTACAGGACTCAAATCTAAAGGATATGAGTGTGTAAGGTATGTAAATGAAAATGAATCATTGAAATCTAAGTTAGAGAAGACATCTAGTAAGTTAATGACATTTGTGATATTTGAAAATATCTCAAGTGATCTAGATAATATTCTAAATGATCAAAAACATGCAAGTGATAAGACTAGTCTTAGATACAAAGAAGAACTAAAATTTAAAACTCAAGACAAGATAAAGACTAATGTGAATAATGACAATCATACTTTGAAGAAAAATCATGAAACAAAGAATGAAGGTGCTAGTAGAATGAAGAAAAATTAGATCAGACAACCAAATGTCATGAGGTATATAATTTTGAATGGTTATTTCTATACTTGTAATTAGTTTGGGCATAGAGATAGAGATTGTAGAAGACCTATTAGAAATTATTTTGCATGGGACTATGATGGGGGTCATTAGTCAAAAGGAGTAATTAAATCCGAGTGTTTCAATTGTCTTGATAAGGAACACTTTTTTAAGCATTGTACAAATAAGGTAAGGCAAGGTGATCCTTTTTTTAAAATAATAGTTTATCTTAGTTGTCATGACATTAGACACATTGATATGTTTAATCCAAAAAAAGTCAGACAAGCTAAGTTTCCATCAAGGATTATTGTTTGCTACAACTATGAAAAGGTTGGTCACATTGTTAGATTCTATAAATAAAGGCCTACAAAATAGAATAAGTTTTATTAGGCTCTTAGAGTGTAAGGTGGAAGGTAAGTTAACTCATGGAGACCAAAGGTGGTAAGTATGAGTCATGATGATACTACATTTCTAAGTAATATATTTTATATGGTGGATAATGCTAAAAAAGTTGAAGAGTGCCAAAAGATCTCATTATCTGCTCATGTTGAGAATGAAGAGACCAAGCTCAAGGAAAAGACAAAGGTACTGGTTGAGGCTAGTTATGAGATTTGTATGGATCCAAGTGAATATCCTATTGTTGTTGAGAAAATTATTATTTAAATTACATCAATTATTTATGCTTAGTGATGAGGTTTCAAGATGCAAGGTTGATTCTTCAAATGAAAAGTTATGTCAAGATTCCATAGTTTCTCCATGTTTTATCAATTCCATCTTAGAAGAGAATGAGAGTGATATAGAAAAGGAACCAGTTTTCATAGTTTATACTATGAAAAATAAGAATAAGAGCAAGAAGTCTTACTATTATAAGAGGATTCTAGTGCTTATTGAAGAGATGTGGGTCACTCCTAGCTTCAATTCTTTTAGAGTATTGTGGTGCCAAAGATGTCTATATTTATCCTTATTAAGAGACTCCTTTTAGTCAAGAAGCAAGTGTTTATATGGTGTTCTTCATTTGGTCCTATAAGGCTAGAGATGAGTGTTTTCAGTTGAAGCAAGTATGTCTAAGTGGAAGATATGTTGTGTTGATATCAGAATGTTGTCATTGTTATATATGGCCAATTTGGAGGGTTAGATTGAAGGTTTTCAAGTGGAAAAAGAGGAATTTTGATCTGTCAATATGATATTTTTTCAAATAAAGGTATATTGACCTTATTATATAATTCTCCAAGTGGTTTTGTGGTCTGAATGTTTGCTAAAGTTAAATTGACAATTTTTGTTTATTCTCAAATTTCCCAATCTATGCTTAAGATTCTATAGGTCCTAAAATGGGTTATAGGATGTATCGGTTCCCAAAGGTGTAGAAGCTCAATTCTTCATCTATAAGTGTGTGATGGGTATCTATAGGTGTGAAAGAAGTTTCAAAAGTGTGCATTGAGTAGAAGGAGCTTTGTTGACCCTATTTGTTTTGATTTTCTAGGGTTATAGGCTATGATAGAAAAATGGTATGTTTTTTGAGTTGAAGTTTGAGGATTATTAATAGGATGAATGGGCCAAATGGGTTTCCAAATAATTATTCACATATATTTGAAGGTTTGTGGTTTTTAAATTATTTATTTTTGTCAAGATGGAGGCCTAATTGATATGTTGGCTTATGAAAGGTGTATGTTGAATAAATTAAGATAGGTGTTGAAAATTGGTGTGATTAAGAAAGCATATGAGATTAATCCATATATGAAGTTTTAGGTCATGATGATGTGTCTTCTAAAATTTTTGGGATCTATAATTTCTAGGTAGGGATACAAGGAGACTAAATAGGCCTAATATGAAGTTTTGATATTTTTGCTTAGTGTTTTCAAAAGTGAAAGGTATGTATGTTTTAAGGAGATTCATTATGTTGGTTCAGATCATGTGTCCTATTTGGTGAGTGGCATGAAGTTATTTTGGTGTTCCTTGAGGTAGCTTGAGAGAGAAGGCTTGTAAGCATGTGTAGTGGTTCTTTATGGTATGTGGAGATATGAAGATGCTCAAAAGGTGAAATATATCAGAGATATTAGGTGGAGTCCCTCTTAGATGTTTCTTGGTAAGATCCATAAGATTTAAGTACTTGTATGTATTCTTTATTCATTGGCTGTAGTGCTTGGTTGAAGAGAGTGTTGGCATGGAGCAAGAAGGATGTTGTCAAGGCAAAAAGAGGTAGGCTCAAGGTAAGGGGGAGTTTATATCATCTTTATAAGGTGGTCCTCTCTTGTTGATATTATTTTTAGGTCCTCAATATTAGTTTATGCCCACTTTTTCATTATGTCAAAGGGGGAGAAAGTTCTTATTGTGGAGTGCTTGAAGAGAGAGAAGGTGAGCTGAATAATGTTTGTTTACATTAATGAAAAAGGGGGATATTGCTTGAGTATTATTAATGATGTCATTATGATGTCATGGAGGTGTCCTGGTGATTAGATGAAGTGTCTTGATAGCCTAAGTGATAATGACAAATTTTGCAATGTGATTGTCCTAATGTGCTTGAAGTTGGCTTGGTTGATATTCAATTTTAACATGGCTAGAGATGTTCAAGGATGAGTATTAAGTATTTAACATATGAAATGGGTCATATAAGAGGTTTTATATTATTTTATATATTGTGTGCATGAGTGAAATTCATCTGGTTCATCATTGTTTTCATCTAAACATTTTGGGTTCAATGGTAAAAAATTTGAGTAGGTAATTTGATAACATCATAATTGCCACATGTGCATGAGTCTAGGGGAGTTGGTAATATGGTTTTTATCACATTAGTCCTTATTTTATATTCAAAAATTCTTATGTCTATAAATTAAGTTCAATAAAATATATACAAGTGTAAAGTTGGGATCTTAGGCATTTTGACAGTGTTTTCCCATACTTAGCCAAATTTCCAATGTGGCAAGAAGAATCAAGTAAACATATTGATGAAGGAATATCTCACACATTTGGAAGTTTTAATATAATTTAATCATATGGTCTTATTAAATTTTGTGCCTAGTTGATTTTTTCTAAATTTTAGGTCAAGTTTTGAAGCGCAATAAAAGTTATGCATGTGCAAAGTTGGTCTTTCTACATAGTTCTTCACATAGTTAGCTCTGTGAATAGATAAATCTAAGGATGAATTTTAATGTCTCTATACATTACATGTGTGAGATTTCTAGGATAATATTTTTATATTTTTGGATTATCCTATGTGAGGAGATCATATGGTTCAATTTTTATAACTTGCACTTGAGTGAAGCAAAAGATATAAAGGTGCAAAGTTAACTTTACAAACATATTGCAATGGTCCCCATAGTTAGTCTATATTGTATGATGTTAAAGACTAGGACAAAATGGATAATGGATCATGGGAGATTTTAAAGTGAAGATATATGGTGCACAAAAATTCAAAGAGGTCAAAGTGTTTATTGGTTAACAATGTTAAAGATCGATCTTCTTTTGAGATCTAATGGTGTGCTAGTGATCATATAAGATTGATCTAATGGTTCATATGCAGCAAGATGATAAGAAGTGCATGATTTTTAATAGTATAATTGATCATAAGGAATTCAATGGTTCTAGGTTTCATGATCATTTGGGTTTTTTGTAAGATGGAAATGTGAGTGATATAAGGTAAAACTTGACTTATTTGTAGAGATCGACAGTGCACTATGAGTCAAAATTTCAAGATTACATGAGATGAGGTCAACATGTTTAAGGTTTAACATTTTTAATTGGTTATATATGATTTAAATTAAAAAAATATCTATGTTTTGATATTTATCTAAAGTATTGAGGACATGAGATACAATCATAGCATTCGATGTTTAACTGTGACTATTTGAATTTAACAAAGGAAAGACTAATGTCTGGTTCTTGAGACATAACTTTCAATACATGTATAATTTTACCATGGTATATAAATAATTTTTTTTATATAACTCTAAGGTTCATCTATAAATATAAATTTAAAGTTTTAATGTATGTATCGACAAAGATATTGAGCATTAAAGTTGACAATGTGTTCTAAAAGTATCATGAGAAGGGTAATTGAGATCATTCTGATGTTGTTTATAGTTTTAATGATGAATTAGTTATTGGGTTATGTTTTATAATAGATAAGTATCATTTGTGTGTATTATCAAGGTTTAAATACTCATATGGAGTATGAAAAAAGGTTTAGAAGTCAACTTTGTATTTATTCATAGTCACTGTGTGCACATAATGTTGTTTGAGTGAATTATACTTAAGTAGAAGTGTATTGTGATGGTTGTTGGCACTTAAAGATGACCTATATATAATATGTAATGGGTCCATCATTTTGGAAATTTTTCTTGTGTTTTAGTTTTCTCAAAGAAGTGTCAAAGAGCTGAATGGGTCTCCATAGGACCTAAAATTTGACTTAGGCCTATTTAAAAGTGTGTTGTGCTTAAGTGTGACTCATGTTAGATGCCTTAAGGGTGAAGGAATTCATAATGGCCAAACAATATTTTTATAATTCATGAATTATCTATATATAGTGAAACCCAATATGATGGTTTCTAGATTTTTTTGAGAGACTTGTGCAAGGTATGTGTGAGAGTTGTGGAGTGAAGCAGAGGTAGAGTGCCTAGTTGATGAGTTAATGAATAGAGCATATTGAGGATTATGTGTATAACATATAGGTCATATTTCTAATTTCCAAATAGTTATATTATAGTTTGAGGATATGCAAAGAGTTTTGAGGATGCATATTAGGATAGTTTGATTGAAGAAGTAGAGAGATTATGGCATGCCTATGTGAGAGGCCTGTCTGAGATAGAGAGAGAGTTTGTGCAAAGGTTAGATAATTAGAGATACATCATTAGGTGTTGAATACATCAGTTCCAAGATGGAAGTGTTCACTTCAAAAGAGGGTCTAAAGGCCTTGATCTTACTTAGGGTTAGTTGCTCCTTGTGAAATAGTTATTTCACTAAAGGCCTTTAGTCAAAAGGATTTTAATCAAGGTTTCCTGGTTTAAAGGATTTGAATAGTCTCTTATTTTTAATTTAATATATGATAATTAGTACATGTGTTTCAAGATTTAGAGTCATTTTCATCCCACATGAGGGTTTCCTTCAAGAGCTATGTGTTATATGTTTAATCTAGTGTATACATTGAATGAATGAGCTCTCTTGTTAATGTTACTTGATCAAGTTGATATATGATAATTGTCTAATAGTTTGAAAGGATTGGAAATGAAATTGAAATATCTAGGCTCATTTTTTCACCCCCCCTCTCAGTGATTATACCTCTAATAATTGGTATCAGAGTAGTTCCTTTGGTAAAGGCTTAATATCTTTAAGGTGATCTAAGGTATAATATGGGTAGTCATAAAGGAGGTTTTTGTACTAAGCAAGCATCGATGTTTAATGGATCCAATTATAATATTTAGAGTGCAAGGATGAGGACATACATTATGTCCCTAGGGTTTGATGTATGGAAACATGTTGTGGATGGTTATGTTATTCCTACTACTCCTCCATATAGTACTAAAAACAAGAAGTTGTTTGAGATTAATTTTAAAGCAATAAATGCCATCACTTGTGGCCTTACAAATCTTGAGTCCATTTTAAATTTACTAAAGAGACATGGGAAAAAAATCATATCATTTGTGATGGAGATTCAAAGGTCAATCTTTTTAAGTTGTAGACTCATAGAAGGCAATTTAAAAGTCTCAATATGAATAAAGAAGATTATATGGCATCCTTTCTATAGAGAGTTGATGAGATTGCGAACATTATCAAAGGTCTTAGAGAGAACCTTGAAGAGGCTATTTTATTTCAAAAGGTATTAAGGTCTCTATCCCTCAAGTTTTATCTAAAATTATTTTCTATATAAGAAATTCATGATCTTACTCAGTTGAAGATGGATCAATTTTATGGCATTCTTACTACCTATGAGATGAGGTATAATAATGATATAACACCAAATAAGGAAGAAAAATTTAAGATAGAGATGAAGCCAAAGAAGAAGTTACAAGGTAAGAAACCCAAGGAGGATGAAAATTTTGATATAGATGAGGATAAACTAATTTATTTGATTTCAAGGAAATTGAGAACTGGCTTAAGCAAGTATAAAGGTAAACTACGCCTCACATGTGTCAATTATGGTGAGATAAGACATTTTTATAGCAAGTGACCTCATAAGTATAAGAATGATGATGATTAAGAGCATAATCAAGGTCATGATGATGGAAAGAGATAATTTAGGTCTGATAAAATCAAAAAGGGATTCCAAATGTTTGACAATAATAAGTACTTCAAGGACAAAAAGAGTCTCTACACCAAAGAAGATTGCAACTAATCAATTGAGAGTGAAGTCAATGACTTAGAGTATTATCATGAAGATGATGGTCCTATTAAAGATGAAGACTTGTTCATGGATAAATAAGATAGTTTCTCACATCAAAATGAGTCTACTTAGAGTGATTCAAATGGTGATTAAGACGAGGTAGAATATGAGATTACATTGACAAATGCTCTTGAAGAACTAAAGATTGAGAAGAATATCAATAAAAATATGAAATATAAACTCAATGAATTTGAGGAGTAATTTAGTGTGTATGAGGAAAGAATTAATGAAGACACCAAGAAGCATGAAGATATGGTCAAGCATCTCAGTTGTCAACTAAAAATTCTTTCTACAAGCTTGAAATCTAAAGAAGATGAACGTGCAAGGTATGTAATTGAAAATAGGTCATTGCAATATAAGTTAGAAAATACATTTAGTAAGGTAATGTCATTTGTGAGATTTGAAAAGAGCTCAAGTAATGTAGACAATATTTTGAAAGATCAAAAGCATGTAAGTGATGAGAATAGTATTGGATATAAAGAAGAACCAAAGTCTAAAACTCAAGACAAGATAAAGAGTAATGTGAATAAAGACAATCATAAATTGAATATAAATCATGAAACAAGGAATGAAGATGATGGTATAATGAAGACAAATAAGATTAGACATCCAAATGCCATGAGATATTCAAATTTCAAATGAAAAGGTATGTTAATATTCTATAGTTCATCCATGTGTTGTCAATTATATCTTAAAAGAGAAGGAGAGTGATATATAAAAGGAACCAATTTTCATAGTTTAGACTAAGATAAATAAGAATAAGAGCAAGAAGTCATATACCTATAAGAAGATTCTAGTGGTTATTGAGGAGATGTGGGACACTCATAGCTTCACTTTGTTTTAGAGCATTATGGTGCAAAGGATGTCTCTATCTATGCTTCTTAAGAGACTCCTTTCAATGGAAAATAAAGTGTTTCCTTGGTGTTCTTTAGTTAGACCTAGAAGACTAGAGATGAGTGTTTTCAGTTGGAGCAGTTATGTTTAGATGGAAGATATGTTGTGGTGATGTTAGAGTGATTTTATAGATGTATATGGCTAGTCTATAGGGTCAGATTGAAGGTTTTAACGTGGAAAATGAGGATTTATGATTTTTCAAAATGATATTTTTTCAAAGAAAGGTCTATTGACCTCATTCTATCATGATCCAAGAGGTTTTGTGGTCCGAAGGTTTGTTGAAGTTAAATTAAAGATTTTTTTTTGCTCTTTGATTTCCCATCTATGCTTAAGAGTCTACAAGTCCTAAAATGGGTTATAAGATGTATGGGTTTCCAAAGTCATGAAATCTCAATTATAGGTCCATAAGTGTGTGATGGGTGTCTCAACGTGTGAAAAAAGTTTCAGAGGAGTGTGTTGACAAGAAGGAGGTCTATTGACCCTATTTATTTTGAGTTTCTAGGGTTTTGGGATATGATAGAAAAGTGGTCTTCTTTTTGAGTTGATTTCTAAGGATTCTTAATATGTTTAATATGACAAGTGTTTTGTGAAATCATGCTTCATAGATATTTTAAGGTTTTTGGTTTTCAAATTATTCATGTTTTTGTTAAGATGATGGCTCAATTTACAAGTTAGATTATGAAGGATGCATGTTATAGATGTTGATCTAGGTTTTGAAAATTGGTGTCCTTAAAGTGGGACATTAGAGTGTTATAGAAATGATGTTTTAGGTTTTAAATATGTGTCTACTAAAATTCGTGGGATCTACAAGTTCCAAGTTAGGATACAAGGAGACTAAATAGGCTTAGTATGAATTTTTGATGTTTATTATTGGTGTTTTATAAAGAGAAAGGTATTTATGTTTCAAGGAGAGTTATTAGGTTGGTTGATAGCATGTTTCTTATTTGGTGAGGGGCATGAAGTTATATTGGTGGTCCTTGAGGTAGTGTTGACCAAATTTGAATTTTAAGTTAAATTTGGGCACCTATAGGTGAAAAAATGACTTTATAAGTCTATAAGGAGTGTAATATGGACTTATAAATTTGTTTATATGTCAATTAAGGTCATATAATGTTTTATTAGCCTTAGTCACTAGTTATTTTTACTCCCTTTAGTCATTTAAATCATTTTAGGGGTCAAAAAGGTGAATTTAATGAGTTGTAAAAGTTTATTGTGAAGTGTGAGAGTTAAAAAAAATAATTACATGCCCCATATGTCTCTATAGGTCTTAATTAACTAACATAACTGAAATATGGTAGGCTATGTAGAAGAATAGGTAGTATTCTTAAAGGAAAAGAAGAGTTTATCACTTGTATGACCTATTTGGGAAGTATGCCACATGGTAAATGGTCAAGAAGTGACTATTAATATCAACCATACTCAGTTCCATTCTTGGTGTAATTTTGAAGTTTCATTTTTGAGCTAAAACCATTCTACCCTCTTTTCACCCTTCTTCGTAAGTAGAAGTGACTTCCATATTTTTTCTTGGTAAAGAAAATTTAAAAGGTTTCAGCTCAAATGCCTTGGTTAGGATGTATAAAATATTTATACCTTTATTTCCATTTAAGGATCTTAAATAATGGTGACCTGTGCTTCATGGATCATCTTTTACAAGTTGATTGTACATTTTTTCTAGCTATTTTTTGCACCCTATAGGTTTTGCTCCACTTTGGGAATTTTAGTACAATGCATTTGGTCATGTTGCTTATATATTATGTATAATTCCTTCCAAAATTATCCTTATAATTTTTTCAAGTTTCATGGTTTTTATATAAGCAAATTTGTTGCATGTTGTAAGAAGATACCATCATGTGTAGTCCCAGTCAATTCTTCACTTTCAAAAGATTAAATTTTATATAGGAGGTTAAATGTGAATAATAAATGGTGTTTTTTTATATTTTTAAATTCTATAGTGATCACCTTTATTTCAATATTAGTCTTATATCATCATGCTTAGATCTAAGTTTTAGTTCATGATCATATTCAATCAACTCCATCTACTCTTTAGCCTTAGTTGACTTGTGAAGTTTCTAAATATGTCCAAAAAGGTGTGTTTGAGGTTTTTAATTCTTGGTTTATCCTTTCTCAACATGAATAGGTGATAAAAATCCCATATGGTTCAATAAAAATTAAATTATAGTTGTATACAACTTTGTCGATTAGGAAGCCATGAACATGCTCACTTACAGGTGTTTGGAGGAAGAAAAGCATGTGGGAAGAAGGTTTGGTATAAGGTTAAAGTATTTGAAGTTGATAAAAATCATTTTTATTATTTTATTAAATATTTAAATGGAACATAAGTATGTGAATCCACTCACTTCCATACATGTTGCATTTTTTGTCAATATTTTACAATAGTCACCTAAAGGTGACATGAGTAGAGAGCTTGGGAATCTTTGTATGGTGTTGAAACAAGAAATTAGATACATTTTTAGGTCTTTATAGGATTAATTAAGCTTTAAATACATTTTTGATGTTTTAAGTATTAAAATGGAGTCATGGACTACCTTCTATGATCAATAAACAAGTTTAGGCCCACAATCCCCAAAATGCCAAAATATAGTTCCAAAGGGTTCTTGTAGACATCTTATAATGATGTTACATAAGTTATAAAATCATATAAATAGGTGAAATTTATGAAATATATCATATAAAATACCTCTACCAAAAATTGAGGATAGATGGTCAACGCAAGATGAGATTTGAATACTTCAATGTTGCCCTAAAAGACATTGCAATCCTACAATAATGTCTACAGGTTTGATAGTTTGAATGATATTTGATATCATAGGAGAAAAATTAAACATACCCTTCATGGATATAAATGTTAAGTAATGAAATGATATAAAAATTACATGGATACCAACACTATAATGTCTATGCATGATTTTCAATCTTTTTGAGTGCCCAGGGGTCCCTTGTATAGAAATATATACACCTATATCAGGGTATCTCAGTTAGCAAACAATGGGGAACTCAGTTGTTGTCAAAGGTGATTATGATCAATTTAAAATGAGTTTGGGTAATAAAAAAAAAATTTATCATATAAATAAAGGTTATAGTGACTCCATAAACTACAAACAAAGGAGAAATAACTTACACAAACCCTTGGTAACCCTAATTGCACCTACAACCAACCTTAATGACTATGATAGGTAGTAGGCTAGAAAGTGATGTTTAAACAATTGAATTGAATTAAAATTAATTAAAATTAGTAATAAAATATTAAATTATACTTATGGGAGGTTTTTAAATTCCTTTCTCAAGCTAAAACACATAAAGATAACCTATAGATGCCCCTATTTTATAAAACACAGTTAAGAGGAAAACTCAGTCTTATGAATCTAAGAATATGAGTGATTCATGAGGGTCTAGGGTGTTTAATTAATGTTATAAACACTATATAATGACCTTTAGAATTTAAATATACCTCCAAAAGTGGTCTATAAATTAAGTAAGAGAGATATAATAAGCCATACATAGTCAACCTTCTAAAACCCCTGCATAGTCTACCCTCCAAGAGGCCTGTCTTGGAATTTGGATGAATTAAGGGGTTATTTAACACAATAAAGAGATGTATTTTGGTTCATGTCACATATATTACAAATATAATCCTCTAAAATATATATTTTGTTTGAAAAAAAAGGGGAATTTCCCCCTATTTTGTCTCAGATGGGGGCACTTCCCTAGATGCATAAGTCTGAAGTCTTGGACAAAAAAGATGAAATGATGGACTGGGAGTGTTAAGAGACTATTAAAAAATATTTTTAAGGTTGGAATACATATTAAAAAATGTGTAGAACACTTCACATAAATATGTAATCAAATAATAAGATCTAAACACCAAGGGTTACAGTCATACATAATAGGTAGAATTAAGGCCTAGAAGCCAAATAGTAGATCACTTCTACTTATATCTCTTAGTAAGCCTTAAAAATAATTTTCATATGTTTTTATGATTAATTTAGAGATGGTAAATATTTTTTAATGTAGGGGAATCCATATAAACTCATCTTGAGCTTTAAGGACGAGGCATGACTAGGCCTTCGGGTCTAAAGGGAGAGTCACACTCACTTCACCTTGATATGAGATTTCCATCTTCTTGAAGCATGTTTACAATATGGATAATGATTTGTTTAATCTTTTTTAATGTAGATATGTTGTAAAGAATTTAATTTTGAGCTTATAGACAACATCAAGCTTATGGGAATGAGGAATCAAGATCGAGGCAAGTTTAGATGTTAAAATAATTTTGAAGGTTGTGCATGGGGATATAAAGAGTTATGGGAAGTTGATAAAGGTCTTAAACTGAGATTTAGTGGAATTTTTTGGTAGATTCAATTTCCTAATTTTATGAACAATTCTTAAGAATTCAAACTGCTCAAAAACCCTTAGAGAAACCTAATTAGATAAATGAGGCTATAAATAGATCCAAATAGACTAGTTTGGATGTTAAAACTATTATAAATTATATAGGGATCACTAAATATTACTCACATGCCAATTATCTATATGGACTTATATGGATATGGTGAGAAAAAGGATATTTGTGACCATTTTTTGTGTTGTGTAGGCTACAAGTAGATTCTAAAGATGAAATAAAGTTTGGAGTGAATTTTTAGACCTATTATAACCCCTTATTATCATTTAATTATTTTAATAAACTTTTGAGTGTCCAAACTAGGTGATTCAACTTAGCCAATCAAAATTGGCCTAGTGGACAAGCTAGTGAAAAGGGTGGAAAGCTTCATTTAAGGTAATTTTAAAACATGTTCGATGACTCTAAGGTAATATATGATCTTTACACATTTCATCCACTCCATATCATGAATTTTAATGAGTAAATAATTCCAATTTTGAGGCCAAGTTTGTAGGGTGAATGGAATAGTAGTTTTCCTGACAACAAATGATGATTTCCCCTCTCCAAGTGATTCCAAATGACCAATCCTATATCCAATGCATGTAAATTAATTTATAATGTAATTAAAATTCATTAAAATTACCATAACTTATCCCAAGCAGTTATAAATCATTCAAATAGAGCTAATCATGTAGGCAGTTTTTTTGAGCTAGAATGAGGAGTTGCTTTCCACTTTTCATGTAGTTTATGACTTGGATTAACACTTGTAGCTCCTAGACTTACATGGTTCATCCCATATCATATTATCATGTAAAATTAACTACTTATCTCATCTTTACAAGTGTCCTAATGACCCTTGAATGTCTCTCTTCCCCTTTCTCTATCAAGCTTTATAAGAGCTACCTTTTTAGCCTTTGTAATCTAATACCACACTAGGTATGAAAAAACCCTACTAGTTTTGAAATTGTACTTATTTTAGACAATAAATTAAATTTATTTTGTAGTTCATATATCAGATTTTTAAAGTGTGTGAAGATATGTATAGTGAATGGTTAAGAGATATTCATTTATCCTGACTTTCTCTCAATCTTTCCATGTTTGATGCAAGTGATTCCATGCCTAGAAGGTCATATGAAGTGTTGTGAAGTGTATGGACATGTTATTAAGTGTATAATTAAGTCTTATCATCTAAAAAATGATCTATGTTTTCCACTTACCTTGGATATTCTTCATATATGGCACCTTCATATTGAAATATTGATGCTAGTGCATTCTAAGACTCTAAAATTAGTGTTGTATGCTTTGTTTCAAAGTGGTAGAGTACAATAATATTATGGTAAATATATTAGTACATCACCACTTAGGATAGGTTTCATTTCATTCCAACTCTATCCCTTTTCTCCATAAGTAACTGGTTAGTATAGGTGAAAGCATTTCAAGGCATATCTAGGGAGCTAGCCCTTCATTCTATAGATTCATCTCACCAAATTAACTACCCACATCAAGTTATATGTTTACATTGTTACACTTGTATGAGGATATCTGATTCATCTCCTCAAAGGGTTTAAACAGAAGTGACAATAGTTTTTGGCATCCCTGGTGGGACTCTTGGTCCATGGAGTTGAGATGTTTTTGGTGTTGTCTTTCAACAATCAACCTTTAGAAGCATCTATCCAAGCATCAATGCAGACTCCAAAGATTAATTAACTGGTTAAGTAGCCTAGGTTATCCTTTTAATATTGTTCTCAATGTATTTGTTTTCATTATTGTTTTCAATTAAGTTTCATGGCTGAATTTGATGTTGAGTTTTGTTTTCTACAAATTGGTGAGACATTACAAGCTTGTGCCATTCCCTATCAATATGAACAAGTACTTGATCAACCATGCCATGATCCTTAAAAACTTAAATATGACCTTCATCAACTCCAATATGATCCTTGTTATCCCATTCTAGAAGTGTATCAATCCTATCAAAATGGATATCAATCTTATAAGCCATGATGTTATGATCCACACTTATAATATTTATAAATAATGTAGAATAAATGTATATCAATTCAACACAATATATATTGGTGGACCAAGATATCCAAATATTAAATATATTTAGAATAACCTTAAGGTAGGGCAACACCAAAAATACTCCTTTAGGAAGGAATAACTCCACAATGTCTCTTCGAGGGGAAAACCTCTAATATCCTCTTACAATAGAAGACTCAATACTTACTTGATATCTTTACAATGATAATCATCTCCTTTCTATAAACCTATAATAGATGGGTAACCTCCTAATCCCAATGTAGGATGACCATTACCCAATGCACTAATTCTAAAATTTACTCCATTACTAATATATTGGACCCATATAACTACTAAGGGGGATGTGTGCCACATGTCAACATATCCATCAACCCATATACAATAATATATCATATCCCTAGGTATATAGTATTACCTCCCTCTTTGACATGTTTCATCCTCAAAACATAGGAATAAACTAAAAAATGAGTATGCTTTAAATTATTCCATTCATGACAATAGTAGGTATTCTTCCATGCCTAATTAGAGTGATTTCTCCATTCATTCCATATTCCATAGGTCATTTCATTCCTCTGATCTCATACTTGATCATAGTAATTATTCTTTGTCTTCCATCCATATCCATTGTGATTAGAAATCTGATTTCTTGTATAACCAAAATGATTGTTATTATGACACTCCTTCATCTGGTTCCATGATTGTTTCCTCTCATAATGATGTAGGTGTCTATATACCTTAGCTTTTTCCACTTTATCTTATACCACTTCAACTTTATCCATCTCTATCTCTTGAGTAGATTAAGTTTTCATTTCTGATTATAGTATGCCTTTATCTAAATCTTCCTCATGCTCTTCATCACTTGTTTCAATCTCATCCTCATAATATTCCTTGCCTATTATTAGTACCTTTCCCAATATAATATACTATAAAGTGACCTTTTTTTTCCTATACTAAAACTTCATGAAATTTTTTTGAACATTAATATTGATTGTTCCCAAAGTCTCTAACCATGGATATTCAAGAAATATATCCATATCATCCATATCTCAAGCATAAAAATCTGAATTCAAAACTTATTTTTCCATAATGAGCTTTAAATCTTCAAACGTTGAAATATTATTACCATCTACTTGAACCTCCTTGATATTATTTGCTCAAACATGTAGATGCTTAGACACATTCATGTTGATGAATTTATACTTAGTAGTAGGGTTTATGGACACAACAACCTTATTCTTTTGAATGCATCCATGAAATTGAAAAATTGACTCATCTTTATTTGGAGCCAAATTATTTAAACCCTCATCATCATCATCATCATCATCATCATCATCATCATCATCTTCTTCTTCTTCTTCTTCTTCTTCTTCTTCTTCTTCTTCTTCAGCACAATGATCTATGAATATTTATTCCATTTCTTTCCATGAATAAAACCTTTCTATACAACTCAATTCATCAAACCAATGTAGTATAGGCCCAGACAAAAAATGAAATAATCATCTTAACCCAATTTTTTTTAAAAAATGATTCTCCAAAAGGAGCCACCATTCTCTAGCATCAATATCATCTTCCCCTAAAAAATTTGCAACTTCATGATTCACAAATAAAAAATAGGGTTTGTGAAACCATAAATGTCAATAACTCATTCCAATCATATTAAGACTATCCCAAATTTCTATTGTATCTTCTACCTATGGTATTTTAACTTCATAAAAATAATTGTGAAAAATTTCCATAAACTGTAACTTGTAGAGTGAATATTTGAAAAATACTAAAATCATAATAACTAACTCAAAACAATTTAAAAAATTCTAAAACTTTTACTGTGTCTCTCTTGTATTTTATTATAGCTTCATATAAAATCTTGAAGATAAATTCCTTATATTTAAAAATATATACCTAGATTAATAAAACACCTAAAATTACAATAACTCCCACAAAACTAATAAAAAAACTTCATTTTTTTTACTTTGCCTTCTTTAAAATAGTATCCATATCTAGTTAAAAACTTGTGAAGAAATTATAATCCAATAAATATATATTTATGATTCCATAAAACTAGGGTTTTTCCACCCACAAATTGCCCAAATCAAAGCTCTGATACCACTTGTTCTGATTCACACTTATAATATTCAGAAATAATGTAGAATAAATGTAGATCAATACAACATAATAGATATTGATGGACCAAGATGTAAAAATATTCAATATATTGAAAATACCCTTAAGGTAGGGTAACACCAACAATACTCCTTTAGGAAGGAATAACTCCACAATGTCTTTTCAAGGGGACAACCTCCAATATCCTATTACAATAGAAGACTCAATGCTTACTTGATATCTTTACAATGATAATCATCTCTTTTATATAGACCTATAATGGATGGGTAACCTCCTAATCCTAATGTAGGCTGACCATTAACCAATGTACTAATTCCACCAAGTTACTCCATTACTAATATATTGGACCCATATAATTACTAAAGGGGATGTGTGCCGTATGTCAACATATCCATCAACCCATATAAAATAATATAGCATATCCCTAGGTGCATAGCATATTACAACCATATATCCCTTCATTTGCCTCCTCATATGGACACCATGTTTTTGGATAAACCTATGTGGATGGTTATTAAGAAACCTATCAAGAAACACCTCTTTATTAGTCCTAATATGAGCCCTATCCTTCATATTATGATTCCTATCATCCTTAGGAATACTCTTATGAGTATTTTAATATGAAGCCAAATTTTTTCATGGATTATACATAAGGATATAATTGGAAAAGTGAAGCTATTACTCATATATATGCTACTCCTTCTAATCAACCTAAAAATTCTCTTCCATATGAGCTTACTAGTGCTTTTCTCTTTTCCAAACCCACTCATAAGCCTTCTCTTTCATTCCCCACTCCATCTCCAAACCATTTAACTTTCACTACACCTCCATGTCCAACTCATCAAACTTCCAATATAACTCACATTCTGTCTCCTTCACATGATCCTATCCCTCAACCTTCCACCTCACCCCTTCTTGAAAGAGAGCCTATTTGATAAGAATCAAGTGAAGAAGAGTAAGCTCAATTTACGGATGATCAAGAGGACCTCATGAGTGATTATGAGGAAGAGATTACCATAGGGACTCCCCTTGGTGAACAAAATGACAATCCACAAGTTTTTACCTCCATATTTTAATGGATGTTTATTCATGAAGTAGACTCCAATTCTTTCATTTTTGAGGGAATGATTTTCCATAAAGAATGTGGCCAAGAATTGAAGAGAGAGATGTTTGAATGAGATTCCATGTCTAATAATGAGGTTTTGGATGACATGTTTATTCTTATAAATGTACCATAGGTGCCCTTAGAGATTAAATAACACTTCTCATTTTAGAATTTAGAAAATTCATAGAATAAGTTGTAGGTTTTGACAATCTGGTTGTCTGTGGTGAAATAGCAGTAGAGTAAGATAACCTTTCCATAATATTTATATAATTTTAGTGGTTGGGAGAAACCTTGGTCCATTATCTTGTGAATCTTTGTTGATACTTAGTGAATTATGTTCTTTTATTATACTATAGACTAATCTAAATGGATATTTATAATGTGGTTTAAACTAAAGTGATCATGGTGTAAAAAAATGAGGAAAGAGAAGGGTAGGGAAAAAAAATAAGTGATTACCAATTTTGGTCTTGAACATTATGACAAAGTATTAATGGTAACTGAATACACATTTAACAAATATATAGTGCAACATAACCTAAACATAAATTTCACTATATATCAAGCAAACTTTAGACGAAAATGTTTAAGAATCACAATTAAGAATTAGGTCTACTTTAGGGATTTACTACTATAATCAAAAAGTTATTGCACATATAAATATAGAGAAAAATGAAATGGATCAGAACCTAAGATTTTTTAGCTAATTTAGCATAATTAAAAATCAAAAACCCTATGATTAAATAATGTTATTTAGATTTCAAAGATACTATTCAAATTCAAGACTTCTACTAACAATTGAAAGAAAAACTATAATAGTAACTAACACATCAAAAATGGATAATCCTTGTAGAATTCCTTGATTCTATTAATTAATTCAATTTTACAAATTAACTCAAAAATCTCTCTTTTTTACAATGGTGATGCATGCATTTATTTGAAGAATAGGTATTATACCAGTTAGCTACAAAATATAGGTGTACAAAAGTAAGGACACCTATCCTTACAAGCTCTATAATACACATGGATTTCCAAATCATATAGACTTAAAGTCAAATATGCTAACATACTATCATATGCCTTCATAATGGAATATTCTCTTATAAAATGCCACCTCATTTCTATTATAATAGAATATTATTCTAACTTGCTAGTGGGGGCCTTGTTTATTTCTAGAAGAGGCTTATGGCCCTCTCATGTTTCTCATTAAATAACTCATGATCCATAGTAGGCTTCATGATACACTCCTCCTCTTAGTCTACTAGCTCATCAAATTTTTAGTCATTTCTTGTCAATTCCTCCTTGATGCTTCTAACTTTGTTTATCCTCTCACCTGCATTGAAGATCATATCCAAAATCTTGTTGTTATCTTATCTAAACTAGCCTTTTGTTTTACCTTGGACTTTTTGAGTCACCAAAGTGGCTTTATGTTTGAAATCTTCATTACTAATGAGGCCAAATGTAGTAGGTTGTGCAGGATTGATGTGTATGGTCCCAAGATGTTTCTTAATTTTATTATTGATCACTTTATCATATTTTATAAGCCTCATCACCTTGGTATGCTAGGTACTCAAATTCTGAACTTTATCAATAAAACTCCCCAAAATTATGCCTAGGTGTCCCATACTTATGGTTTTAAATTTTGGGATCTACTTCTTTACTTGAATGTTGAGGAGCTAAGAAATCTTGTCCTTTGAGGCCTACCATTGGGTGACCAAGTCCTTAGCCAATGAAGCTTGGTATTCTAATGAACTTTACCTCATCTTTATCGACTTTAATGACTCAACCATGTCATAGAATGACTCATCAAGCATATTAATCATGGCATCTAGTACTAATAGGATTGTTTGAGTTCGCAAGTTCTCCTTCTCGCTTTCTAAATTATTTATCCTTTATTTCAAACCTCAAAATCTAGCGTTGGCTTATTGTGAATGTGTTTCCATCAATTTTTCCACATCCTCTTCATGTATTAAAACTTCACCAAGATTTTTTCCTACAATAAGGGTCAACCCTATAAAAGTTTCAACCTTTTGAAAGCTGAATTCTTATATCCTAGCCATGGCCATCCTAGTTGTTATCCTTTATAAACTTGTTGTCTTAAGATTGAAATGAACTATGGTAATTTGTTATTTGAACTAGGGAGGTTATGGTAAATCCACTCCTAAGCTATTATATGCTCTCAAAGCATCCATATTCTTACTTTCTAAGCCTTAAGATACCATGATTCTTCTCTCTTTCTATTCATTCATTATAGATTTTATCTAGGGATTCACATCATCATGTAGATCCAAACCAACCTTTGTTATGACCCATGAGTGGGAGAGGGATGGGATATTTTTCAATGTCCCATAGATAAAATAGTCAAGAATTACTGGTCCATGGATTATAAATTCATCACTAAATAGATTGACTTCACTAGTGAGATGAGTGAAGGTCAATATAGGTTTCTTCCTTAGTTCTATTGGGACCAAGGCCAATTCTTCCTTCCTCTTTTCATGGGAGGCCACTCGAACAAGTTATTTTATTATATATTCCTTGAGATCAAATTAAGGGTCTTATTCTCCTCCAAGTCCATATGACTCTAAAAGTTCCTTAAGAGCACCCTCAAGTGAGTCTTCTAGTTCTAAGGCTATCATGCCAACATAATAGATTGGAGAGGGTGGTCTCTACTACCTAGTTTAAGGTAAGGGTTGTTCTTAAAGTATTTATTTTAATATTACTTCTCTAACCTTATCCTTTCCTTTTCCTTAACCATCTTGAGTTTCCCCAACCTACTATTGGGACTATTATGGTTTCTCTACCTGAGGTTTCTCTTGATTTTTTCTAAGTGGCCTAGGTAGTAAATGATACTACAAGGGGTGGATTTTCCATGCTTCCCTAGATGGCTTGTTTTCTCTAGCCAATATATTCTCTAGCTTGATGTTGTGACCCTATACTCTAGTCAATACTTCCCCATAGTTATTATATTTGATGTATATGGTGTCATGGATACCTAGTTGGTGTACATACTCAAGCTTAAGATTCTTATACTTTAGATAATTCCCTAAATTGGTCCTTAGATCCCACATTTTGAGTTCATCTAGATGAAATCCAAATTAATTCCTATATGTGACCATATTCTCCATATGATTCCAGTATTAATTAGGGTTTTCCGAATGTCCAAGTGGAAAGGGTGAAGTATACCTTTCCTCTTTTCTTTGTAATCCTTGTTAATGCCAAGGATGAGTTAGGAGGCAATATCCTACTCAACGAGCTTATTCAAGACATTCACTGATAATATACAAGGTTAGGACATGATTATTTCTATCTTGATGACTGTGTAATTAAGATAATACCATATATACCCTATCATTTCAACCTATCTCTTGATGAGGTGGTGGATCCTATGCATTGGAACACTTGTGATGGATTCAACTATTGTTGGGAAAATGCAATCAAAGATAAAATACATGTAATCTTGGTTTTTGAAGATGTGCAACTTGGATTAGTGGTGTGAGATAGTTGTATTACCCTATAGGGACCAATTATTAATTCAAAGGAAGGTGATTGAAGTGATAAGTTTATGAAGGAGGTAAGACATCATGTAGAATTATTTAGAGGTCCTTTTGTTGTTGGTAATGAATTGTTGATCAAATCTCTAATTAGAGGGGTAAGTTTTTATTCTACTAAGAAGTGTACATATGAGACCCAAACCTTATTTAAATAAGTGGTATAAGGGGAACCAAAATATCTATTCAATAATGTCATAATCACCCTAATTCCCTCTCTAAACTAAATGATAGGTATTTTTCCATCAAGGGTTATAAAAATGTGAGGCCCTTGATGGAATAAAGGTCTTAGGATGGAGTCCAAGTCATGTCTATTGGCCTATTATCTCATTTTGGTAAGGTCCACATGGGGGAGAGGGATATTTTAGTAATTTTCATAAACAACAAGGGAAATGTATGCCATGTTTTTTGAGTTCCCTTCCCTAATAATCCATTCACCATTAATTTTACAAATTTCATCAATGCAGTACATTACCTATGCTTTTACAATGGTATGGTGAAGGTTAGTCATTTGGATTACAACTAGGTCATTATATCATCTAATTGTGGTGGCATTTCTTTGTTCTTCCCTTGAAATGGGTTACAATTCTTCTATCATGAATAAAATATCAGACCAATTCTTGATGTCATGGATGTTCAATTCTATGAGGTATAATTATGTATCCTTGAATACTTGACCCTCACTATTAGACATAAAATAAAACTTGGCCTCTTCCTTCAATTGCTATCTACTATCTACCATAGTCTCTACTTCTTACTAATTATTTGCACAAAATTGTAAATGATCATTGTGAAAGATTTCATATTATTAGAAACACAATTTAACTATCTCTTGATTGAATTACAATAAATTAGATCCATTTGGGTTGCCTTTATGCATGGTCTAGGGTTTTGAGCTTTAATGGTGGAAGATATATAGGATTTGGCTTATATGTGTTCTAGATTTTATTTGGACCTTTGCCTTTATACTTTTATGTTTTTGATCCCACATGATCTTCAATTTTGTCTTTTTTTGCTTACATGGAGCTTATGTGGCACTGGTCTAGATATTTCATGGCATTTTTCATAAATTCCATTTTAACACTATCCATTTGTATTTGAAAATGCATACTTCTTTTTTCTCTATAGGATCAAAATATTGGATTAGCATGAGCAATTGATCATAATCTAGGACCTTATCTTTTAATTGGTTCTTGGGACCTAAGCCATGTGATTGTGACACATGGTGTGCTCATGTATCTTCCCCATGTTCTAAATCTTATGTCAGTACCTTATCGAATAATCATTGTCCATGTGGTGGATCTTTGGGTTCTCAAGGTTTTTTTGAAAATTATCTGGGGACATCCACACCATTGGATCAAATCTAGTGATAAAGTGCTAATCATTTATTTTCATATATGCCTAAACATTAAGTTATAACACTCTTAAAATTTAATCCTTTAGCTTATGTCCCTTGGGATAAGGTTTGTTTCATGTTTATTAAGAATGGGACAAACCTTATGCTAAGGATTTTAAACCTAAGTTGTGATTTAAAAGGGGTCAATGTATAAGCATCATAGGTTAATTTATGCATTATATTTAGCAAACACAATGAAAACATTAGGATAAAATGTTTATGTCATGAATCACAAACCATGCTCAAAATAGGTCCAACATTAAATAAATTTAACATATGCTAAGTCTATGATCTAAGGTCCATTATTCAAAATTTCATGTGGATCTTTAAAGCATAGACTTAGGCTAAGTATTTTTTTTGCATATATTTGTGTTCTATAAATCAAGGTTATCCATTTTGGACATATTTTGAACATTTTCCTCAACATGGTGAGACCAAAAAGGTTTAGGGATGCCCTTTGAATTTTGAGTAAGTAATTTTTATTGGTTTAAAATTTATGGTCTCACAGGCATCAAATACACCTTCTTAGGTGTATGTTAATAGTTGCATGCATATCAAGTTTAAACCAATAAAAAATATAGTTTAATGGACTTAAAGTTGATGGTCACATGAACATCAAGTTGATATTTTTAGACATTTAAATGATGGTCATGTGAACATCAAGTTTAAGTTCATTAAAATCTTTAGGGTCAAATGTAAGGACACCACTTGGCATTTTTACAGGGCTTCTCAAGATTTGGGTGTTAATTCACTCTATTCTATCAAATGTCATGATAAAGTGGTAACCATAGGATCATGATCCAAAGACTTGATCTCAATTAGCTATAGTGTCAAGTGGGTCCCTTTTTATTTTAGTCCTCAAATGTAATGTGCCATGTGTCCATCTTTCAAGCTCCTTGTATTATTTTAACTTTTCAAACACACTTTGATCCATTTAATCGAGTCTCTATATGTAAGAATGGATCATCAGATCATCCTAGATGTAAGTTATTTAAACTAAAGTTCTTGATTAATCTTCAATCCATTTGATTAAATGTCATGATAAAGAGATAATCATAGGATCTTATGAGATGCAAAGAATTTAAGTTAGGGCCATGGGGATGATAAGAAATTATGTCTAAGATGTTAAGACTAAGGTCAAGATGGTATTAATGAATACATCAAGGCCTTAGTATTAAAGTCTTAGGCTATGTTGGGGAATATAAAATGACCCTAAATGATGATATTATGTTAGGCCAAGAAGGAACTTGAAAAGGGGGGGGCGCAGGAAATGAAAGGGGTTCAAGTTTGTTAGTCAAGTTGTGTTAAAAAATATAACTAAACCTAGGATATGTGCTTGAAATTAAGTCCATAAATTATGATTCCCACCAATTTGGGTTCCCACCTTTATTCAAATCTGAACCAAGGGTTTGTTAATGTTTTAGAATGTAGACTCTTTAAGAATGTATGCCATGGAACCTGTAACTCATTCTCAAATGAACTTCATTAGCAAGGTTAGTGCAGATAAATCAAATCAAGACCATATATGCTTGTTTATTAACAAAGTGGATGACCTTAAAATTGTAAAAAAAAATATTGACATGTTAATATTTCCATGCTTTATTTTAATGGTCTTTCAAGGATCCTAATAAAAAAAATGGAGGTATGTTGGTCCCAACAAATGGAAACTCATGAGGGAAACATAGAAATATGTTAAAACCTAGAGACTCTAGTTATAATAATAATTAGGTCATCCACTTCACTTGACCAAAACCACCATCTAGATCAGATTATGGTTGAAACAAACCTTGCACTTATATACTTAAGGTTAGATACTATGACATACTCAAACTATGTGTGTGTTTTTTTATTCCACTTATTGTTTACCATGGGATTCAAGAAACACCTTCTAGTTTTATGTCCTCAATCACTTACATTGAATTATAGTATAATGAAATGTTAATTATGAACCATGTTTTAACTTGGGTAAAGATTGGGCATTGTTGTGTTGCCATCCAAGAATCCATAGCCATAATAGAGATACCTTTGGCTTCACTCATGGCCTTGTTCCACTACCAGTCAGGTATCCATAGCCCTAATGTAGGTTTCTAGAATCACCTTCACTTGAAATCTTTATATTTTACACTATATCCTATTTTTGTATTTTCTTAGGTCTTTATGCTTTCAACAAGGTTGAGAACTAGGATAGTTAGGTTATAGTTTTTGGTCAAGTATTTAATATTTGGAAAATCATCTATGTTTGTAACTCTTATCCCAAGTAGAGATGTTAATTAAGTGCTAGCTTGGGGTATACCATGATAATTTGAGTCTCCATTCTCAAAGTGTAAGTGTTCTTAAAACCAATTTGAGGTTGATATAATGGTTAAGGTCCAATGAAATGATGGACCTTTCCATTAGTATTTTTTAGTTTCTCTAAGATATAACATCATGCTTTATATTTTAGAGCCATGGTACTACATGTATGGGATTCATACCTTTATTCCTAAATTGGGGGCCATATTTTAAGTAAACTTCATAACTTATGAGCTTAGGATTGTCCCTGGGGACTTATTGGGATCAAGGAACCAAGAAACATGAAAGAAACACACCATAGAGAGAAAGGAAACAACAAAGGAAAAAAAATATGTGAATGCTTATGTATAATCAAGGGACAAGGAAGAAAGAACTGAAAGGATACTAACTATCTTATCTACACTAATCTAAACATCTTACAATTTACTCCATGAATACCCTAGGAGGAGTAGAAAAATAGTGCTTGATATATTTCCCATTGGTGAGTAGTGTAAACTCTACTCCTTGTAAGTATTTGAGTTTAAAAGTGTTATTGTTGAATGTTTTCATAATATGATGTGGGATAATCCACAAGGGTGTGAATTTTCCATGTTTACCTTTAGGCTCAAATGCCTTGTCCCAAAGAAGAACCAAGTCTCCTTCTCTGAACACTTTGATTTTGTATCTTTTATCAAACCATATCTTGACTATGGTTTGATTTCTACTAATGTTAGCAAAGGCTTTATACCTTTCATCTTCCATCTAAATTATATATAGTAATCTAGAATTGGCCATCTCTTGCCTCTCCTCCATGTATTCTTGCACAAATCTATATATGGGAAAATTGAGAGTGATACGAAATATGTGTTCTTATCTATATACCAATAAGAATGGTGAGGCTCTTAAGGATTTCTTAATCCTTATCCTATCATCCTAAATTGAAAATTTAAGGAGCTTGTGCAAAGTTCTAGGTTTATCTTTATCAAAATTCTTGATTGCCTTCATTAGGTTCTTATTTGTTGAATTAGAGACTCCATTACCTTGGGGATAATGGTTGGATGAAAACATGAGAGTTATTCCAATATTTTAATGCCATTCTATCATTTCTATAGATATGAAAGTAGATCCATTATCACATACTAGAGATACTAGGGTCCCAAACCTTGTATAGATGTTTTTTTCTAAAAAGTTGATCACTTCCTTAGTTTTTGCATTGCTTTGTGGTTGTAGTTTCAATCCACCTTGTATAATAGTCTATGGTGGTAAGGACATATATGTGAGCTTTGGATGAGTTGTAGTTGATAACACCAATAAAGTCTAACCCCCATTAAGCAAAAGGTTTGCCAATTATGACTAGTTGTAGAGTCATTGCTACCTTTGGCTCCTTGTTTCTAAAAATTTGGCATGAATGAAATTCCCTCGCATACTTGTGAGCATCCTTAAAAATATTTGGCCAATAATATCCAACCCTAATAATTTTATGGGCTATGGTTTTCTTAGATGGATGTCCACTACCTAGATTTTCATGAAAGGTGTTCATGATTTGGGTGGCTTCTTCTTATGAGACACATCTAAATTATATTCCTTCAAAGTTCCTTTTATACAATATTTCATTCTTGATCAAGTAGTGAGTTACCTTTATCCTCAAGGCCCTCTTTTGCTCCCTAGATAAACTTATGGGACAAGTGCCATTAATTATTAAATGTATGATTGGGTCATACCACTCACTATCTTGAAATTTTTGTTGATCCACCTAAATAATACTTAGTCTAAGTTTAGTATTAAAAATCATCTAAATCAAATCTTGGCACCTTACCAACTTTTCCATTTTCATCTCTAGGTGATATTCCTAAAATATTGACATCTATTTACCTTTATGTTCCTCCAATTCATTATGACTTAATTCAAGTTTGGTGGTAGGGTATGGTAAGATGGTATGCACGTTATTTATAAGGATGTAATGCCTAAATTTATTAACTACCTTGACTAATGCATATTCTTATTTATAAATCAATGAATAATTTCACTCAACATTATTAAAATTGGTACTCATACAAGTAATTGGGTGGTCACACCCTTCAATTTTATAAGTTTACACTACAACCATAGTATGGTCAAATGCAAAGGAATAGAGGTAGAAATCCATTGAAAAATTAGGACTTATAAGGCCTGGAGCTTAACTAATGGCTTTCTTGATGTCATTGAATGATTTTTTAGAATCTTCATTCCATGTGACCTTGCAACCCTTATTTATCATGTCATTTAGTGGTTTGACTATTTCTACAAAAATAGAAATGAAATTTCTTACAAAAGTAATCTTACCAAAAAATGACTTTAGCTCTTTTTTACTATTCAAAGGTTTTATTTTAGATATGGCCTTCACTCTTTTATGATCTACATAGATCCCATCCTTAGTTATAACATGACCTAATAATTTACCTTTAGTCACACAAAAGATAATATTTTTAGGGTTTAAAGAGATTCCATACATTCTACATCTTTCAAAAACTTGTTGTAAATGAATGAAGTGATCTTCCCTATTTTTATAAAAAAATGTTAGATCATCCATGTATATAATAATGCACATACCAATTAGGCCTTGGAAGGCATGGTCCATATATATTTGGAAGGTGGTTCTAACATTGATGAGTCCAAATGGCATTCTTTTGTATATGAAGGTTCCTCATTTTGTTGATAAGTTTGTCTTCATCATGTCCTCTCTATCAACCAATACTTGGTTGTAACCTAAAAAGACATCAAGAAAGGATATCATAGATAATTTTGAAACAACTTGAATTACTTGGTCTAGGGAAGGAAGGGGGTAGTTTTCCTTCTCTGATCCTTTGTTCAAAATTTTAAAGTCTATAAAAAGTCTAATCTCACCATTTTTCTTCTTGAGTGGCACCAAATTGGCCACCCTAGTAGAATTCTTGATGGGAAAGACTATCTTAGAATCTAGAAGTCTCTTAACCTCCTTAAATATCATGGGTTCTAAGATCATATTCATAGGCCTTTGTTTATATATGAAGGGATTACATCTCTATTTAATGGGTATAGTATGTGTGATGACCCTCAAATCAAATATTTTTAGGTCATCATAAGACCATGCTATGACATCCTTGTATTGAGCAATAATTTCCTTAGCCTTCTTATTTTTATTGTTTCTACAAGCCTTCCCAACATTTACTAGATATCGATGATCATCAAGGCATAAATCAATAGCATTATATGTGATGTCCCTTAATTAGGGGATCCTTTTTTCTACGCAAAAGCTCTGAACAACTGTAATATCCCCTTCAAATAGGGAATATAGAAACATATAAAGCTCTGAACAAGATACAATTTGCAGAATAGATTCAAACATGCATAAACAAATCACAGATCTTATCATTCATCCAGCTAATTACAATAGATGTCCTTTCTTATGCAAACCAAAGAATATTATAGATATGGTCTTAAAACCCTAAAATTATGCAAACTGGGAATAAACTTGCAATTCTGGAAGTCTCGGCCTGCTGTGTCGAACACACAGTCGCCAGGGTCAGTTGATATACTGCTGACGTCGGTCTCTGTAGGTCCTTATCTACCGACGTCGGTCCTCAGACGGCCGATGTTGGTCACTGGGGATCTCTGTCTGCCAGTGTCGGTATCTGTGTGGATCTGTACGGACCTGTATGGACATAGTACGGCTGCCAACCTGTCTGTTCTTAACCCCTGATTGCTGAACCACTTGATCTGAAGATATACTATTCTAATATAGAATATCTCTATCTGTATAATTTATTGGATCGAAAACTAAATAAAGATAAATACCTAAAAATTCTGTGATAACTTTTGGATGAAGCTATCTCTCAAATCTGTACCTCTGTGATAACTTCTAGATGAAGCTATCTCTCAATTTGGCAATAGATCAGTTGATATTTCACAGCCTCTGAATTGCACACAATGAAGAGTTGACGTTCTCCACTGCAAATCGAATCTTGGAGCCTTGGCTCAGTCTTCTCAGGGAAAACCCTTAGCAAAATCTGTCTTCAATTCAATAATCAATTCATACCTAATCCAACTCTCTCCCATGAGAAAATCTTATACCCTTCCAAAGGTGTGCTTGCTAAAATTAGATTTCCTCAAATTAGAACTTGGGGTTCTAAAATTAGAATTCCTCAAATTAGAACTTGGGGTTCTAAAATTAGAATTCCTCAAATTAGAACTTGGGCTTCTTAAATTATAATTTGGGTCTTAAAATTAGACCAATTAATTAATAATTAATAATTAATTAATATCTAATTTAAAATTAGACCAAATAATTAATTAATTAATAATTAATTAATATCTAATTTAAAATTAGACCAAATAATTAATATTTGATTAAATCAATCAAATATTAATATCTCCCTCAATATACGTCGGATCCTCAAACCGATCGAAGTTGGTGAATCAGGTAGTGATTCTGCACATGACCATACCAAAATAAGGGTGCTCTGCTACATGTCAAATATCCCTAAATAATAGGAGCATCAAGCAAACATGTCTGAAAGACCCTGAATGAATGCCCACTAAAACCATTCTGCAAATTGAAGTTAAGCCAATCTCCATTATGACCCTCTATCCATCCTATTAGCCTATGAAGGTCGCATAATAGGCTAATCATGAAGTCTGTTAATGTCCTCTAAAAATGGGACATGACATTATAGTCCTTTCCATTTACCTTAGGAGCCTTAGAATCCTCAATAACTTTATCCTTATTAAACAATCTCTCTAAATCAATTATTCCCTTTGGGATTTTATTGTCACTTAGCTGAATGACTTTACCATTAAATTTATCTTCCCTAGATGCACTTCCATTATCTTCATCAATGATATGAGAATCAAATTATCTATAATTAATAATGAAATCCAATATATGATGATCATTATTTAAGACCTGGAAGTGGTTGATATTATCTAGTACTGAAGGATAAGGGATTAGTTTAATGCAAATATTAGGGAAATCATGATTGGGCATGAGGTTAGCTATAATAGATGCCAATTGCTTAGCTACTTGATTTTATTCCCTTGGGATTAAAGGGATGCAAAAAGAATAAAAAGATTTAATTATATCCCAAACTCTAAATTTATACCTTTTTAAATATGAAAGTTTACACTGGGATTTGCTTCTAACCTAGTTAACCACTAGTTCTAAATCCCCATAAACTAGTAGTTATTTGACCTTATTTTTTATATAAAATTATAAGCCAAGGATAAGGGCTTCATACTCAAAAATATTTTTAGTACAAAGGAACTAGAATCTATAATAATCATGGTACCTTTTGTCAATGTGATCACTCAAAAAAATACCAACACTTGATCTAGCATTACACTTACTACCATCAAAGTGTAATTTATATAATCTAATAACAACATAATCATCCTTGGTATCATATAACTTGTCAACATCTAGGGTGAAAACCCCCAAGTATAATTATATTATGTTGACTCTCTCATTCATAAACATTGTATTTAGCTATCATATGCTTCATTCTTGGTTCTCTCTCAACTCTGATCTAATTGGGGATACCTTTTCAAGGTAACCATAAATGTGAGCAATCTATAGACATGTAACCATTTAAATCCTTAGTCCATTAACCACTAAATAAGATTCCATAAACATTAGGTATTTTAGCCACCTGAATATCAATGAATTATTTCACCTTAGGTTCAGAAGCTAGTCGCATATGAACATTTAATAATTTTCCTACAACTTTGACCCTAGATTTGTCTAATTAGGTGACAACTTTATTAGACTTGATAGGTGTTAAAATGAGTTTATTTTATATTCATTCAAGCATGATATTAGTAGATGTTCCTGAATCTAATAAGCAATTATGTAATTTCTTACCAAACATCCTAATAGTGAGCAAGAAAGGAGGAGGCAACTTTGGTTTTATAGATTGTTACATTGGCATGATCAATCTTGAAGGGAATATGCTTTCTTGACAAAGATTCCAATAGGAGATCCATTTTTATGTAATACGTATGATTTCATGGAATTTTATATTAGCCTTTATCTTCTTCATGTCCTCAACTATGTTATAGCTAGTTTTGCTAGAAGGGCTAGGAATATCAACATTAGGTTTAGAAGTACTCCCTTTCGGTGGCTCTAGATTATTGATTGAAGAGGTGTCACGAGGAGTTACAAAGTTATTTGATGGTTTTTAGGTTGTTATGGGTTGCCATTAATCTTTATTCCTTAAGGGATAGGTCTTCTTTAGGAACTACTAAAATTCTTGGATCCCCTCAGGGATTTCATCAGGTTCATTTTCCTCTTGATAGGGGAAATCAAAGATGTCCACCATGAAGGCCAAATTAGATGGATTAGATCCAAAGGTTCTTGCACCACTTTATTTGTTAGGGAAAACTTAAAATGTGTCCAAATCTTCTTATAAATCCTCAAAGGCTTTATATAATTCTATACAATCAATTTCCCCATGCTTGGTTGTGTAATGTACCCTAAAATAGATAGGCAATGCAATATCAGTAAGATTAATGTCTATATTCTTGTTAATAGAAGATGGTTCATTAGCCTTATTATTATGAAAACTATCATTTTGAAATCTGTTATTTTTCTTGTTAAACCTTTGAAATGAGAAATTCCTATCAAGGTGCTCTCTGGTATTGCCTACTTATTTCTGTAACTGAAAGAAATCAATGCTTAATTTTTGAACCATTTTCAAGATGGTCTCATTCTCATTTTTGGCATTTTTAGAATTATGTACCTAGTTATTATTAGCATATGGTATCAAACCTCTTTGATCACTTGGGTTATATCCATTAGTGGGATCAGTCAATAATCCTAGGTTTTGGTTTGGAGTTGCATGACTTAATGGCAACTAGGTCAGATTTGGGAGTTGGTTTAAGGTTGGGAGATTTTGGTTATTATTAGGGAATAAGTTCATCAAAGGCAGGTGTGGGTTCACATTTGGGATTTAATAAGCCATTTTCCCCTAGGGCTGCATTTGATCATTAATGATCACTGATTCAAAATGGGCTTGGGCTAATGAAGCTATAATTGAGATAGCCCTTTTTAAGAACATAGAGGTCATAGGATCTACTTCATCTTTATAGATTTATATTGATAAGACATCATTAGGATTATATTGATCCATGGTCTTGCTATATATCATTTGAAATATAGCATTGAAGGACCTGATAGGATCACTGGCATCCCTTCTAATAGTAGTGAATTGGTGGTAAATAACACAAGGACTAATAATTTTACCAAATTGATCAATAAAGACATTGTTAAAATCATTTCAACTTGTGATATAGTTATTAGGTAAATTTTAGAACCATTCATAAGCAACATCTCTAAAAATAAATGGAAACAACCTACATACCATGTCTTCATGCACAACATTAAGCAATCTTAAAGCAGCCTTAAAGGAATTTATATGTTCCTCAGTAGTATCTACACCTATTAGACTAAATGCAAGTAGATATTTATCAAGGTTTCTTGAAATATCATGAACCACCCCTAGCACATTCGTCAAGGAATATTCTAACCATACCATGCTTGGGTGATGGTTGAAGGTACATGCACCTTAAATTGGTAAAGTTGGAAGAGATTTATATCCTCCACATATACCTTTATCATGTCTAAATTTTCTATGTACCCCAAGCTCAAGCAAGGGTTCTATATTTAATGAGTGTGATCTTATTCTAACCTTAGGCAATTCTAGATTGAAATTCAAAGATCCTACCTAAAATATGATGTGTCAAGTTAACTTCTATAATGAACAAGAGTTGGACCTACACATTGAGCTTATTATATAAAGGTGGCATGAATAATATCAAATGATGTTGATATTTGGTTGAATTTTCTCAAAGATGCATTCAACTACATGAGTATGATCTATCTTTGCAATTTTAAGACTAAAGGAACCTATATTTATGAAAGATATGCCCACCTTTGATCAAAACAAACCATTATAACCTTAGATACTATAAATTTTTGAATTTAAAGCCAAATTTACCAGAGACAAGCACAAATTCTTAAAAAACATCAAAGGAAGCACAAAGATGCACTGAAAGAACCAGATGTTAATGATATTTATATATCGCAAGCAAATAATTTACTCAAAGCACCAAGATATAGTGATCTCTAGGTGAAGAAAACAAAGATCACCAAAGATTTAAAGATTGGCCCTCCTTCTAGCACTAGTGGGAGCTATCCTATTGATGCTTCTAAATGTAAAACATGTGCCCTTAGTGTTTAAAAAACACTTTTCATTTTATAGTTTAGAAAATTTAAAGCATGAGTTGTAGGTTTTGACAATCAGGTTGCCTATGGTGAAATAGTAATAGAGTAAGATAATTGTTCCATAATATTTATATAATTTTACTGGTTGGGAGCCAATTTGGTCTATTCTCTTGTGAATCTTTGTTGATACTTAGTGAATTATGTTCCTTTATTATACTATAGACTAATGTAAATGGATATCTATAATGTGGCTTAAACTAAAGTGATCATGGTGTAAAAAAGAAGAGCAAAGAGAAGGGTAGGGTAGAAAAGAAATAAGTGATTGCCAATTTTGGTCTTGAATATTATGACAAAGTATTAATAGTAACTGAATACACATTTAAAAAATATATGGTGAAATATAGCCTAAATTCAAATTTCACTATATATCAGGAAAACTTTAGAGGAAAATGTTTAAGAATCACAAGTAAGAACTAGGTCTACTTTAGGGATTTACTACTATAATCAAAAAGCTATTACACATCTGAATATAGAGAAAAATGAAATGAAGTAGAACCTAAGATTTTTTAACTAATTTAGCATAAGCACAAATCAAAAAGCTTATTATTAAAGAATTTTATTCAGAATTCAAAGATACTATTCAAATTCAAGACTTCTACTAACTATTGAGAGAAAAACTATATTAGCATTTAACACATAAAAAATGGACAATCATTGTAGAATTCTTTGATTTTATTAATTAATTCAAGTATACAAAATTGCTCATAAATCTCTCATTTTATAATGGTGATACATGCCTTTATAGGAAGAATAGGTAGTATACTAGCTAGCTATAAAATATAGGTGTACAAAAGTAAGGAAATCTCTCCTTATAAGTTCTATAATACACATGGTATTCCAAATCATATTGAATTAGAGGCAAATATGCTAACAAACTAGCATATGACTTTACAATAGAATATTCTATTATAAAATGCCACCTAATTTCTATTACAATATAATATTATTCTAACTTATTGGTGAGGCCCTTGTTTATTGTTAGAAGAGGCTCCTGGCCCTCTCATGTTGCTCATCAAATAGCTCAAGATCGACAATAAGATTCATGATGCACTCCTCCTCTTGGTCTACTAGCTCATCAAATTCTTGGTCATTTATTTTTAAGGCCTCTCTATGCTTCTAGATTCATTAACCTTCTCACTTGTATTTAAGATCATATCCAAGATCTTATTTTTATGTTGTCTATACTGACCTTTACTTTTACCATATAATTCTTGAGTCACCAAAGTGGCCCTATGTTTGAAATCTTCATCACTAATGAGGCCAGAGGTAGTAGGTTCTGCAAGATTAATGAGTATGGTCCCAAGAAGTTACTTAATTCTACTAATGATCCCTTTATCATCCTTTAGAATCCTCATCACCTTCATATGCTAGGTACTCAAATTCTAAACCTTATTAATAAAAATCCCAAATATTGTGCTTAGGTGTTCCATAATTATGGTTATAAATTTTGGGATCTACTTCTTTGATTGAATGTTGAGGAGCTAGGAAATCTTGTCCTCTACGGCTTGTCATTGGGTGACCAGGTCCTTGGCCAATGCATCTTGGTCTTCTAATGCACTCTACCTCATATTTATTGACTTTAATGCCCCAACCATGTCATAGAATAACTCATCATATCTTACTCATGGAATCTAGTACTGACAAGATTGCTTGAGTTTACAAGTTCTCTTTCTCCCTTGTGAAATTTTAGATCCTTTATTTTAGACCCTAGAATCTAGCCTTGGCTTATTGTGAATGTGCTTCCATAAAGATTTCCATATCTTATTCATGTATTTTAGCTTCACTAAGTTATTTACCTATAATAGGGGTCAAACCTATAAAAGGTTCCACCTTCTGAAAGGTGAATTATTCTATCCCAACCATGGCCATCCTAGTTGTTATCTTTTCTAAACCTAATGTCTCAGGTTTGAAATGAACTATGGTAATTAGTTATTTGAACTAGGGAGGTTTTGGGAACTCCACTTTCATGCTAGTAGAATATCTCAGATTATCCATCTTCTTACTTCATGAGCCTTGGGAGACCATGATTATTATCTCTTCATATTCCCTCATTATATATTTTATCCAGAGCTTCACATCATCATGTACATCCACACCAACCTTTGTTATGGTCCATGACTGGGAGAGAGATGGGATATTCTATAATTTCCCATATATGAACTAGTCAAGAATGAATGGTCCATGGATTGTAAATTCATCACTAAAGATATTGACTTCACTAGTGGGATGAGTGAAGGTCAATCTAAGTTTTTTCCTTGGTTCTACTGGGACCAAGGCCAATTTTGCCTTCCTCTTTTCATGGGAGGCCATTGGGACAAGTTCTTTCCCTATATATTCCTTGGGCTCCATTGAAGGGTCCTCTTCTCCTCCTGAGCCATAAGACTCTTCAAGTTCCTTAAGATCACCCTCAAGTGTCTCTTTTAGATCCAATGTTATCATGTTAATGTACTAGATTAGAGAGGGTGGTTTATACTTCTTAGTTGAAGGTAAGGGTCTTTTTTTTAATATTAATTCTCCAACCTTATCCTTTCCTTTGCCTTGATAATCTTGAGTTTGCTTAACCTACTATTAGGAGTGTTATGGTTTCTATACTTGAGCTTACTCTTGAGATTTTCTAGGTGGCCCACATAGTAAATGATACTGTAAGGGGTGTATTTGACATTTTTCCCTAGATGGATTGTTTTCTATAACTAATCTATTCTCTACCTTGATGTTGTGACCCTAGACTTTGGCCAATACTTCCCCATAGTTTTTGGCTTTGATGTATATGGTGTCATGGACACCCAATTAGTATACATAATCAAGGTTAAGACTCTTATCCTTTAGATGATCCCCCACCTTGGTCCTTGGATTCCACATTTTGAGTTCATCTAGCTAAAAGCCAAATGAATTCTTATGTGTGACCATAATCTCCACCTGCTTCCATTATTTAATTAGGATTTTCCCAATGTTTAAATGGAAGTGGTGAAGTAGACCTTTCCTCTTTTCTTTACAACCCTTGTCAATGCCAAGGATGAGCTGGGAGGCAATTTCCTACTACAAGATTATTTAGGACATACACTGGTAATCTATAAGGTTGGTAAATGATTCCTTATATCCTATTGACTATGCAATTAGGATAATACCATACATTCCCTATCATTTCAACCCATCTCTTGATGAGGGAGTGGAGCCTAGGTATTGAAACACTTGTGATGGTTTAAAATATTACTAGGAAAATGCAATCATTGATAAATTGCATGTGATTCTAGTACTTAAAGATGTTCATCTTGGAGTAGTGGTTTGAGATATTTGTCTTACCCTCTAGGGACCAATTCTTAATGTCAAGGAAGGTTATTAAAGTGAGAAGGTCATCAAGTAGGTAAGAAATCATATGGAATTATTTGGATGTCCTTTTTTTGATGGTAATGAATTGGTTCACCAGAATTATGTTGATCAAATCTCTAGTTAGAGGGGTAAGTTTTTATTCTATTATGAGGTGTACACATGAGACCTAAACCTTATTTATATATGTGGTTATAGGGAAACCAAAATATCTATTCAACAAGGTCATAATCACCATAATACCCTCTTTGAACTAAATGATAAGGATTTTTCCATCAAGGGTTCTAAAGATGTGATGCCCTTGATGGAGGTAAGGTCTTAGGATGGATTATAGGTAATGGATATTGGTCCATTCTCTCATTTTGGAAAGGTATACATGGGGAAGATGGATCTTGTAGTTATTTTCAAAATCAAAAATGGAAATATATGACACCTCTTTTGAGTTCCCTCCCTCATAATCCATTCACCATCAATTCTATAATCAACAAAAATGGGGCAAAGACATCAATATAGTGCATTACATCTAGCTTTATCATGGCATGGTGGAGGTCAACTATCTAAATTGCAACCAGGACATTATATCATCTATTGGTGGTGGCATTTCTCTACTCTTCCTTTGATATGGGTTATACTTCTTATATCATGAATATAATATTATACCAATCCCTGATGCCATGGATGTTAAATGTTATGTGGTCTAATTTTGTATCATTGAACACTTGACCCTCACTATCAATCATCAAATAAAGCTTGGCCTCTTCCTCAAATTTCTATTTTCTAGTTACCATGGTCTCTATTTCTTCTAATTGTTTTTGACTAATTGTAGATGATCCTTGTGAAATCTCTCTCGTACTTAGAAATATAATTTAGCTATTTATTTATTAATTCAAATAAATTGGATCTATTTGGGTTACTTTTATGTAGGGTCTAGGGTTTGGAGCTTTAATGGTAGAAGATATTTAATTTTTGGTTTATAAATGTTCTAGATTTGATTTATACCTTTGCCTTTATACCTTTTAGTTTTTGATCCCATAAGATCTTTATTTTTATCCTTTTCTACTTGTGTGGAGCTTATGTGGTACTAGTCTAGATCTTTCATGGCATTTTTCATAAATTCCATTTGAATGATAGCCATTAGTATTTAAAAATACCTCCTTACTTTCACTCTATATGATCAAAATACTAGATTGGAATGAGCTATTAATCATAATATGCACCCTTATCTTTTAATTGGTTCTTAGGCCTCAAGCCATGTGGTTGTGACACTTGGCATGCTCATAATTCTTCCCCATGTTCCAAATATTATGTTAGTCCCTTGTAAAATAATAATTATCCACGTGGTAGGTCTACAAGCTCTCAAGGTTTTGTTTAAAATTCTCTATAAACCTCTACACCATTGGATCAAATCTAGAGATAAAGTTCCAACTATTGATTTGCATATATGCCTGAACTTTGAGTTAGAACACCCTTAAAACTCAAGACATCAGCTTACATCCCTAGGGATAATGTTTTTTTCATGTTTATTAAGCATAGGACAAACCTTAAGCTAAGGATTTTAAACCTAAGTTGTGATTTATGAGGGGTCAAGGTATAAGCATCCTAGGTTAATATATCCATTGTGTTTAGCAAACACAATGAAAACATTAGGCTAAAATGTTTATGCCATGAATCACAAACCATACTCAAAATATGTCAAACATAAAATGAATTTTACGTAGGCTAAGTCTATGATTTAAGGTCCATTGTGAAAAATTCTATGTAGATATTTAAAGCATAGACTTAGCCTAAGTATATTTTTTTCATATATTTACATTTTGTAAATTAAGGTTATCCATTTTGGGCATATTTTGAACATTTTCCTCAGCTTGGTGAGCCCTAAAAGGTTTAGGGATACCCTTTGAATTCTATGTAAGGAATTTTCATTGATTTAAAATTTATGGTCTCATGGGTGTCAAATACACCTTCTCCAATGTCCATTGACAGTTGCACAAATGTCAAGTTTAAACCAACAAAAAATGTACTTTAATGGAATAAAATTTGATGGTCATGCAGGCATCAAGTTAGTCCTTTCAAATGTTTAAATGATGGTCTCATGAACATCAACTTTAAGCTCATTAAAATCTTCAGGGTTAAATTCAAGGATGCTACTTGGAATTTTTATGTGTCTTCCCAAAGTTTGGGTGTTAATTCACTCAATTCAATAAAATGTCATGATAAAGTGACAACCATAGGATCATGATCTAGAGACTTTCTCTTGATTGGCTATAGTGTCAAGTGGGTCCCTTTTTATTTTATTCCTTAAATGTAATGGTGCCACATGTCCATCTTTAGGTCTCCCTATATTATTTTGAATTTTCAAACATGGTTCATTCCATTTGATCGAGTCCTTGTGAGTAAGTGTGGATCATCAAATCATCCAAAATGTAGGTTATTTAAACCAAAGTTCTTAATTATCCTTCATTTGATCAAATGTCACAATAAAACTATAACTATAGGATCTTGTGAGATGGAAATACTTTATGTTAGGGTTACGGCGATGATAAAAACCTAGGCCTATGATGTTAATACTAAGGTCAAGATGGTATTAATGAATACATTAGGGCCTTAGTATTAAAGTCTTAGGCTAAGCTAGGGAATATAAAAGGACCTTGCATAATGATATTATGTTAGGCCAAGAAGGAACCTGAAAAAATGGGAAACATAATGAAAGGGGGTCAAGTTTGTTAGTCAAGTTATGTTAAAAAACATGACTAAGCCTAGGATATGTGCTTGAATTTAAGTCCACAGAAAATTATTGTCACCAATTTGGGTTCCTTCCTTTATTCAAATTTGAACCTTAAGGTTTGTTATGGTTTTAGAATGTAGATTCCTTAAAAATGTACACATTAGAACTTGAAACTCATGCTCAAATAAACTTCATTATAAAGGTTAGTCTAGATAAATCAAATCAAGACCATATATGCTTGTTTCTTAACAAAGTGGATGATCTTAAAATTCTATAAATAAAACCTTGACATGTTGAGATTTCCATGATTTATTTTAAGGGTCTCTCAAGGGTCCCAATTCAAAATAATTGGGGTATGTTGGTACCAACATGACCATCACAAGAAGGAAATAGAATGTGCTATCAAGGATGGATAACACTTTATAGTCATCCCTCAATAAGTGGTAGTCTTAGGAGAGTTTCATGATACTAATATGGAGGAAATAGCTCTTGAAGATGATAATGATAAAGAAGATTTATGGTAGAAGTTCAATGCCATATGCAAAGAATTTGATGAATTGATTAAATTTTATTCTTATCCAGGATATTACATGACTAATTATAAGTTTTTTTATGATTCTAAACATGATATTGAGTGTTCAATCAAACATAAAGATGAATCTCTTTCTACTGGTCAAGAACTTACTATCATAAAGCCTTTTGGTGATGCTCATCTACAAAAAGTTGTTGACAATGATGATTGGTAACAAAAAATCAAGTTATTTCAAGATCTTGAATATCTTTTCCAAGTTGAGGGTTAAGTACATGATAAGGTGAAGGAGGATTATTCCATGGTGGAAAATGATCAAGATTGGATGGAGTATGTAAAGATCCTTGATGAACTAGAAGAGCTTGCAGCTGAGAAGAGACCCTATCTTATTGAGATCCCTATGAGAATCAAGAATGAGGTTGTAATCAAGGATAAATATGAGGATTTTGAGGATATTTTGATTCAAGAAGAGTTAATTCCTTTATCAACTTGTATGGAGCTGCTTGGTCTTATTTGAATATCATTCCAATGACGTTGATAAACACTATGAAGAAAATGGAGACATAAATACTAAAGGACAAAAGGCTATATGCTTCACTAAATCCCTCATGTCATGAAGCAAAGAAGGATTGAAAATTTCCCTTTGATTCAAGAGAGAAGTATGATTTATTTTTAGTTGTATATAATAGGTTTTTTTTAATTCCCCTAAGTGCTTTGAGCATAGGTGTGTGTCTTGTTAGTTTGCTCTCTTTGTTGTATGTGTCCTTTACTTTGAATGGTTGGGGTGGTCATTACTTATCTTGTCTTAGTCAAGATTATGGTTAATGTTCAATGGTTTCCTCATTTATCTCAGCTTTAGATGACTCCTAAGCCCAATGGATTGATAAGGCTACTAGTCTAGTTAGTATAATAGGCATACTACCCATATGAGTCACCAATTTGTTAACCAAATTTAACTTTTAAGTCAAATTGGGGCATCTATAGGTAAAAAATAAACATTATAGGTATATAAAGGGTGTAATATGGATTTTAAAACGTGATTATAGGTCAATTAAGGTCATTCAATGGTGTATTAGCATTGGTCATTAGGTATTTTTAGTCCCTTTAGTCATTTTGAGTCATTTTAGGGGTCAAAAATGTGTATTTAATGAGTTTTTAAAGTTTATTTGGAAGTGTGAAGGTTAAAAAATATTATTTCATGCCCCATGTTTCCATATCAGTCTTAAGTAACTAACATAACTGAAAGATGGTAGGTTATGTAGAAGAAAAGGCAGTTTTCTTGAAAGAAAAGAAGAGTTTAACACTTGTACAACCTCCTTGGGAAGTGTGAAACATGGTAAATTTTTAATAAGTTAATCTTAAACACCACCATGATCATTACCATTATTTTTTTATTTGGAAGTGTTATTTCTTATCTAAAACCATTCTACCCTCTTTTTACCCTTGTTGGCAAGTAGAAGTGACTTTCAAGTTTTTGCTTAGTATGGATAGTTCAAGAGATTTCACCTCAAACAACTTGGGTATGTTTTATTTAAATATTATACCTTAATTTAAATATAATTATTTCAAATAATGATGACCTGTGCTTCATGAATTGTCCTTTACAAACTGACTATATATTTTTGCTAGTTATTTCATGCACCCTATAAGTTTTGCTCCATTTTGGTCATTTTCATATAATCCAATTGATAATGTTGCATTAAAAGGATGTATACTTATTTCCCAAATATTATTAATACTTTTTTTCAAGTTCTATGTTGTTTGGATAAGTAACATTTTTCTCATGTTGCAGGAAGATACCTTCATGTATAATCCCAATGAATTCTCCACTTTTAGAAGGTTAAGTTTTCTAAAAGGGTTTCAATGTGAATAGGATATTGTGGTTTTTATATGTTTAAATTATATATTTATCACATTTACTTCATGATTAGTCTTATAACATCATGCTTGGATCCATTTTTTAGTTCACGATCATATTCAGTCAACTCCCTCTACTCTTCAGCTTTAGTTATGACTTGTGAAGTTTATAAGGATGTACACAAAGGTGTGTTTGAGTTTTTCAATTCTTGGTTTATCCTTTCTCATTATGAAGATGTGATAAAACTCCCATATTGTGAAAAAAAAGTGAAATTATAGTCATATACAACTTTTTTAGTTAGGCAGCCATGAACATGCTTGCTTATAGGGGTTTGGAGGAACAAAAACACATGGGAAGAAGGTTTAGTACAAGGTTGAACTATTTGAAGTTTAGAAACATAATTTTGATTACTTGATGAAATTTTTAATTTGATCATAATTATGTGAATCCACTCATTTCCATACATGTTACATTTTCTGTTTATATTTATAAATAGTCACCTATAAGTGACATGAGCAAAGAGATTAGGAATATTTGTATGGTGTTGAAATAAGGAATTAGATCCCTTTTCAATTCATTACAAGTTGTAAGAATCTTTACATACATTTTTTTTTGTTAAGTAGTCAAATAGAATCATATACTACCTTCAGGATCAATAGACAAGTTCATGCCCACATTCCCCAAAATGCCAAAATAGAGGTCCAAAGGGTTATCGTAGACCTCCTATAATGATGTTACATAGGGTATCAAAGAATATGAAGAGGTGAAATTTATGACCTCTATCATAGAAAATATCTCTACCAAAAATGGAGGCTAGAGGTTCAGTGCAAGATGAGATTTTAATACCTCAAAATTTCCCTAAAAGACATTGAAATCCAACAATAATGTCTACACATTTGATAGTTTAAATGATATTTGATATCCTAGGAGAAAAATTAAAAATACCATTGATGGATAGAACTTTAAAATGATTAAATGATATAAAAATTGTATGTCAATCATCAATATAATTTTTATTCATGATTTCCAATCTTTATGAGTGTCTAGGGGTCCCTTGTATGGAAACATATACACCTGTAGCAGGGTGTCTCAGTCAGTAGACAATGGGGAACTTAGTTATTGTCAAAGGTGATTATGATGGATTAAAAATTATTTTGGGTAATATTAAAAATATGTGATCATATCAATAAAGGTTATATTTAATCCATAAACTACAAGCAACGGAGAAACAACTTACACAAACCCCTGGTAACCCTAATTGCACCTATGACCAACCTTAATGACTATGGTAGGTAATAGGCTAGAAAGTGATGTTTGAACACTTGAATTTCATGAAAATGAATGAAAATTATTAATAAATGATTCAATTATACTTAATGGATGTTTGTAAAGGCCTTCATAAATCCAAAACACATAGAGATAACCTATAGGTGCCCCTATTTTGTAAAACATAGTCAAGAAGAAAACTCAGTCTTATGAATCCAACAATATGAGTGATCCATGAGGGTATAAGGTGTTTAATTAAGGTTATATAAAATATATAATTACCTTAAAATGGTAAATATACCTCCCATAGTGTTCTATAAATTAAATAAGAGATCTCTACCAAGCCATACATAGTTAACCTTCTAAAACCCCTGCACAAGCTGCCATCCAAGAGGTTTGTCTTGGAATTTCAATAAAATAAGTGGTATTTTGACTATATCAAGAGATTTTTTTTTAGTTCATATCAGATATATTACCTATATATTCCTCTCAAATATTTATTTTGTTTGAAAAAATAGGGAAGTGCCCCATATTTTGTCTTAGATAGGTGGCATTTCCCTAGATGCATAAGTTTGAAGTCTTGGATAAAAAAGATGAAATCATCAACTGGGAGTGTTAAGAGACTATTAAAAAATATTTTTAAGGTTGGAAAACATCTTTAAAAAGGTATACAATAATCCATATAAATATGGAATCAATCAAGAAGATCTAAACAACAAGGGTTGCAGTCAGACATAGTAAATAGAATTAAGGCCTAAAAGCCAAATACTATATTACTTCTACTTATATATATTTATAGGACTTATAACTAATTTTTATATGTTTATAGGATTAATTTAGATATTTTAAATATTTTATAATGCAGGGGAATCCATAAAAACTCATCTTGAGCTTCAAGGACAAGGCAGACCTACTAGGCATGGCTAGCATTAAGGGTCCAAAAGGAGATTTATGGTTACTTCACCTTGAGATGATATTTCCATATTATTGAAACATATTTATGGGATGGATAAGTATGTTTTTAATATTTTTTAAGGTAGATGGGTTGTAAATAATCTAATTTTGATCTCAGAGATAAGATTAGGTCTATGGGAATGAGGAATCAAGCTCGATAAGGCAAGTTTAGATGCTTACATATTTTTGGAGGTTGTTAATGGGGATATAAGGAGGTATGGGAAGTTGATAAATGTCTTTAACTGAGATTTAGTTGAATTTTTTGGTAGATTAAATGTCTAAATTTTAAGAACAATGTTTAAGAAGTCAAACTGCTTAGAAACCCTTGTTAAACCCTTGTAGAAACATGATTGGAGAAATGAGGCTATAAATAAATCTAGATGGACTAATCTAGCGATGAAAATTATTTGACCTTGTATAATAATCACTCAATATTACTTACATTCCAATTATTGGTAAAGACTTATATGGATGGGGTGAGAAAAAAACTATATTTGACCATTTTTTGTGTTGTGCAGACTACAAGAAGATTATAAAGATTAATTAAAGTTTTTAAGAAACTTGTAGACTTATTTTAACCCCCTATGGTTATTTAATTTCTTTAATAAACTTGTAAGTTTCCAAACCAAGTGATCCAACTCAGCCAATCAAAATTGGCCTAGTGGACACGCTAATGAGAAGGGTGGAAAGCTTCACTTAAGCTAATTTTCAAGCATGCCCAATGCATATAAGGACATGGAGGGTCTTAAAAAATTTCATCCACTACCTCCAATTTATTTTCATGAGAAAATAATTCTAATTTTTATGACAAGTGTGTTGGCTACATGGAAGAGCAATTTTCTTGATAGTGGATGCTGATTACTACTATCTATGTGATTCTAGATGACCAAGCCTACAACAAATGCATAGAGAGGAAATATTTATGTCTTTGAACTTCATTATAATCATTATACCTATTCCCAATCAGTTATAAAACATTAAAATATAGCTAATCATGTCGGTAGTTTTTCTAAGCTATAATGAGGAGTTTTTTGCCACTTTTCATGAAGTTTATGACTTGGATTGACACTTTTAGATCTTGACCTTGCATGGTTCATCCCATATCCTCTTATTATGACAAATTAACTAATTCTCTTAGCTTTAAAATTTTCCTAGTGACCCTTGAACTTATCTCTTATTCTCTCTCTCAAGCTCTATAAGAGCTATTTTTTTTGCCTTTGTAATCCAATACGACACTAGGTATGGTGAAACCCTAGTGGTTTTGACAATTATATTATCTTAGAAAATAAATTAAATTCATTTTAGAGTTCATATAAGATCTTATTGAAGTGTTTGAAAATATGTATAATTAATGGTTAAGAGATTCATTCATACTTACTTTCTTTCAATCCTTCCATGTTTGATGCAAGTGATTCCATGCCTATCAGTTCATATGAAGTTTTTTGAAGTGTATGGACATGTTATTAGGTGTACAAGGAAGTATTATCATCTAAAAAATGATCTATGTTTTCCACTTACCTTGGATAGTCTTTATATATGGCACCTTCATATTCAAATACTTATGTTAGTGCATTCTAGGACTCTCCAATTAGTGTTTTATGCTTTGTTTTAAAGTGATGGAGTATAATAGTATTATGGTAAACATGTTGGTACATCACCACTTAGGATAGGTTTAATTTCATTCCAAATCTATCCATTTTCTCCATAAACAACTAGTTAATATAGGTGATAGAATTTCAAGGCATATCTAGGGAGCTAGCCCTTCATTCTAGAGATTCATCTCACCAAATTTACTGCCCACGTCAAGAAATATGTTTCCATTGTGCAACTTGGATGAGGAGATCTGATTCATCTCCTCAAAGGGTGAAAATCCAAGTGACAATAGGTAGGTTGAGAGAGAAGGATTGTAAGTATGTGTGGTGGTTCTTAATGGTGTGTGGAGATCTAAAGATGCTCAAAATGTGAAATGGATAAAAAATATTAGGGTGATCCCATCTCATATGTTTCTTGGTGAGTTCCATAATATTTTAGTACTTTTGTGTATTCTTTTTTCATTAGTTGAAGTGATTGGTTGAAGAGAGTGTTGGCATGGTACAAGAAGGATATTGTCAAAGCAAGAAGAGGTGGGCTAAAGTTAAGGGGGAGTTTATATCATCCTTATAAGGTTTTACTCTATTTTTTATATTCTTTTTAGGTACTTAGGATCAGTTTTTTCCCACTTTGTCATTGTGTCAAAGGGGGAGAAAGCTCTTATAGTGGATTTCTTGAAGAGAGAGAAGGTGAGCTAAATGATGTTTATTGACACCAATGACAAAGGGGGATATTGTTGGAGTGTTTTAAATGATGTCATGTTGATGTCATGGAGGTGTACTAGTGAGTGGATTAAGGGCCTTGATAGCCTAAGTGATAATGACCAAGTGTATAACGTGTTTGTCCTAATGTGCTTGAAGTTGGCTTGGTCGATCTTAATTTTTGACATGGTTAGAGATGTTCAACGATGAGTATGGAGTATTGAGAATGTGAAAGAGGTCATATAAGAGGTTTTATATGATTGGATAGTTTATGTGCATGAGTGGAATTCACCCAGTTCATCATTATTCTCATCTAGACATTTTGGGTCTAATGGCAGAAAATTTGAGTAGGTAGATTGATGATGCCATCATTATCACATGTCGATGATTCAAGGGGACTTGGCCATATGGTTGTGATCACATTAGTCCCTAGTTTCTATGTACAAAGTATCATTTATAAAGATGAAGTTTGATAAAAGATATGTATGTGCAAATTTGGGCTCTTAGGTATTTATACATTGTTTCCCATACTTAACCAAATTTGCAATATGGCAAGAATAGCCATGTATGCATATTGATAAAGGAATATCTCACATCTATGGAAATTTTAGGAGAAGGTGATAAAATGGGTTTTTTCAATTTTATTCCTAGTTGATTTATTTTTTTACAAACATATTGATCACCAAAGTTGACTATATGTTTGTCTATGTTCTACAGGTAACTTAAGAAGGATAATTAAGTTTATTCTGATGGTGTTTCAATGATTTATTTTGAATTAGATATTATATCTTATTTTAGAATCCATAAGGACCATTTTTGTTCATTATAAAGGTTTTAACAATCATATGTAGTATAAATAAATGTTTAGAAGTTGACTATGTATTTGTTCATAGTGACTGTGTGGACAAAATGTTGTTTGAACAAATTATGCTTAAGCATAAGGATATTGTGATGGTTGTTTGAAATTAATAATTATATATCATATGGAATGGTATCATTATTTTTTAAATTTTTATTATGTTTTATTTTTCTTAAATAAGTGTTAAAGATCTGAAAGGGTCTCCATAGGACCCAAAACGTGACTTAGTCCTATTTGAAAGTATGGTGTGCTTAAGTGTTGTTCATGTTAGATGCCATAAGGGTGAAGGCATGCCTAATGTCTAAAAAATATGTTGATAATTCATGATATATATATATATATATATATATATATATATATATATATATATATAGTGAAAATAAATATGATGGTTTCTAGATTTTTTTGAGAGACTTGTGCAAGGTGTGTATGAGAGTTGTGGAGAAAATGAGAGGTAGAGTGGCCAATTGATGAGTTAATGAGTAGATCAGATTAAGGAATGTGTGTATGGCCTATAGGTGACATTTTTTATGTCCAAATAGTGATATTTTAGTTTGAGGATATGCAAATAGGTCTGAGTGTGTATATGAGGATAATTTGAGTGAAGAAAGAGAGAGATTGTGGAATACCTATGAGAGAGGCTTGTATGAGATAGAGAGTTTGTGTAGGGGTTAGATAATCAATTCCATCATCAGGTGTTGAAGACATTAGTTCCAAAGTGGAAGTGTTTAATTTAAAGGAGGGTCTAAGGGACTTGATCTTCTTTAGGGGTATTTTCCCCTTGTGAAGCATGTGTTTCACTAAAGGCCTTTGGTGAGAAGGATTTGATCAAGGTTTCCTAGTCTAAAGGAGTTGACTAGTCTCTTGTTTGTAATTTCTTATAGGACAAATAGTCCATGTGTTATAGGCTTGGGAGTGGGTTTTAGTCCCTGTGAGAGTTTACCATAGTAATTATATGTTATTTTTTTGATATTGTGTATGCATTGAATGAATGATATCACTTTTTAATATTGTTTGATGAAGTTGATATTTGTTGATTATCTAATAGTTTGAAAAGATGGAATTGAAATTAAAATGTCTAGGCTCATTGATTCACTGTCCTTCTTAGTGATTTCACCTCTAACAATAGGATCCTTTGGAAGAGATAGAGAAGAGTATTTCAAGGTTATTATTTTGAGTGAAATAAATATGTTTTATATAGATATATGAGTGTCTAGAAAACCCTCAGGACAACAACAATAGAGTTAAAGTGACAACAAATATATATATCATGGTGATGAATAAAGTATGAGGTATACAACATATATAGATGATCTAGAATAAGGAAATACCATATTGATGAAGAGAGTATTATTGAAACCAACCAAAGATGTGAATGAACCAACATAAAGGAAGATTTCCTTCCTCATTATTTCAAAATTTGAAGGTAAGTGTCATAATGTTTTTTTTAATAGTGGTATCATGGATAATTTTGTTTCTCAAAATATTATAGAAAATCTTGGTTTGAAACATTTAATACATCCTATACCATAATTTTTTTGTTGTTTCTTAAAGGAAATCATGTGTTGGTTAATGATAAATGTATGGTGATTTTTCAAATTAATTCATATAAAGATTATGTTTTATGTGATATAATGCCCATGGATGTGTGTCTTGTAATATTGAGAAGGCCATAGCAATTTGATATGAGAGTTATGAATTATGGAAGATAAAACACATATACCATAATGAAGGATGGAAAGATATTAAAATTGAGTCCATTTGTAGACAGAGGAGATTAGGTGGATGATAGTCCCAAATTAATGTCTATTGATGGTAAATATTTCTTAATAGTGGAGAAGAAAGAATAGGCATGCTTTGAATTGATTCCAAAGCCTATAAAATTTATGGCAACCACTTAGGTAATATATCTTACTTTTTAAATTCATAATTTATTGGATACTATGTTGACATTATGATAACTGAGTTACTAGAGGGACTACCACCTATGAGAAACATTAAACAATCACATGGATCTAGTGCGAGGAGAAATATTTCCTAACAAAGTAACCTATAGATAGATCTAATGGAGAATTAATAGATCAAACATCAAGTGCAAGAGATGTTCTAAAAGGTTTAATTCCAAGAGTGTTTAATCCCATGTGTATTTCTATCTATGTTATAACCCAATAAATATAGATAATGGAGGATGTGTATATATTCAAGTTAAAATAATATCACCATTAATCATAGGTTTATGTTACCAAGAATGTATGACTTAATGTATGTTTTGAGTGCATATAATTACTCCTCCAATATATTTGAAGAGATAGTATCACCAAATATGCATAGGATAAGGTGATGAGTGGAAGATCACATTAAATATGAATGATGAGTTTTATGATTAGATGATCATGTCATTAATTTTTCCAAATTCCAAAACTACATTCATGATATTCATGAATGATGTGTTTAATAATTTCATGAGTAAATTTGTTGTTGTTTATTTGGATGACATTATGATTTTGAGTCATTATAAAGAGGACCATTTACATCATTTGAATTTGGTTTTAGACATGTTGAAATAAGAGAAATTGATAATGAACTTGACAAAGTGCAAATTCATGAAAGGTGAGCTGATATATTTTATATTTATAATTTCAAATTATGGTTTAGGGATGATCCTTGAGAAGGTGAGGGAAATTTTAGAGTGAAATTTACCAAAAACCAAATTTGAGGCAACAAATTTCCGTGGGTTGGTAAGTTTTTATATAAAATTTATCATTAATTTTAGTGGAATATGTGAACCCATCATGGATAA